>BPQB01000099.1:0-110071 GCA_019973155.2 Phanerochaete sordida
TATACATGTGACGCTATGGCATCTTTACGTTCTGTGCTGCTTCAAGTTTGTTCAACTCATGTACTACACTCATACCTCAAAGTGGCATCTTTCCGCGGCTGCGCCAGCCTGTACGTCCGCGGCAGTGTATAGATTCATATTTTCAGAATTGTTCGAGGTATACATGTGACGCTATGGCATCTTTACGTTCTGTGCTGCTTCAAGTTTGTTCAACTCATGTACTACACTCATACCTCAAAGTGGCATCTTTCCGCGGCTGCGCCAGCCTGTACGTCCGCGGCAGTGCATAGATTCATATTTTCGGAATTGTTCGAGCTATATGCGTAAAGATATGGCATCTTTATCTTGTATGCTGCTCAAAGTATCCTCATCCATCGTGACATCATATCACCTCAAAATTCTATCTTCCCGCGGATGCGCCAGCCTGCACGTCCGCGCTTCTCCGTGTCATCTTATTTTCAGAATTGTTCGAATTTTATGGAAAGAATTATGAACACTTAGTTGCTTCCGCGGATGTGCAACTCTGCACGTCCGCGGATGTTCAACTTGGCGCATCCGCGGACGTCCAACTCTGCGCATTCGCGGATGCGTCAAGATGCGTGTCCGCGGATGAGCAACAATGCACGTCCGCGGATGGGCAGCGAGGTGCGTCCGCGGATGGGTAGCCATGCGCGTCCGCGGATGCGCAGAGTTGGACGTCCGCGGATGCGCCAAGTTGAACATCCGCGGACGTGCAGATTTGCACATCCGCGGACGCGCATCTTGACGCATCCGCGGATGAGCAGAGTTGGACGTCCGCGGATGGGCATCTTGACGCATCCGCGGACGCACCTCGCTGCCCATCCGCGGACGCGCATCGTTGCTCATCCGCGGATGCATCAAGATGCCCATCCGCAATTTCACCGGATAGACCCTGTTATGAGTGCACATTTTACACTAGCGCGCAGTGTTAATTTGGAGGCCCTTTTTAAATTCTATAACCATGGAACCCCCCTTGGAACCTAACCCCCCCCCCCTTTTCAGCCCATAATGGCCCTCATTTGTGTTCTTGGCCCAAGAATGTGTTCTCTCATGCCTGCTGCTCAAACAATGCCTCCGGAGCACAAGTCCAACCATTGTGTGAGCTGAGTGCCACAGTGTAAGCCTGCCCCTTGCAGACTTACTGCTTCAGGCCTGTCTTATGTAATATCCTCGCCATTACTTCGTTCTCGGACTCGTAGGTTTATCTCTAACTTTTACCATCACCCACTGTACTTACAGGTTTTTACGACCTCGCCACTCACACATTTTGGCAATACAGCGTGGTCCCGTCACTCGACTGATCATGCATGCACTCAGTGTTCTCCGCTTGGCCAGCGGTATTCCACACAGGTTACTAAAATCGGACCAAACAAAAGTTTGTTCACAAAGTAACACCCCGCTCTGCGACCTGTGACACAGGGCCACTAACAAGAACCTCGTGGGTTTGTGATACATGACTGACTGACTGGTCATAAACCTACAGTAAGCAGGTGCACGAGTCCACTGGCTTGTTTAGTCTCATTGTTTAGGTCATGCCCTCTCAGCCCTGCTTGTTCATGATAAGTCAATGTCTGGGTAAAGCTACGAGTGTTTGGTAAAGGATGTCAGAGCGCCAGACTAAAATTGAGACTGGAAGGCTCAAGACACACCTTCCCTGGATTGAACAAATTATGAGGGTCAAGAGCATGCTTGATTGTCGACATCAGACGGACGGTGCCTTCTCCGAGCTCCTCACAGAGGTACTCTCGCTTACCAATCCCGACACCGTGCTCTCCCGTGCCTATGACAAACAAAGGAAAACATCAGCACGTCCGCAGGTTCCAGCCGATTGAGGCAAGGATGGTCGGGACGCACATGTCCCGTCAAGTCGAATGGCCCGCTTAACCATTCTATGAACCAGCCCACGGACGATGGCGAGCTCGTCCTCGGTCCGGAACAGCAAGACGGCATGGAAATTTCCTAAGGCACCAGGAGGGAACGTAAGAAGAATATTGACACAGAGGCAGAAAATACACGCACCGTCGCCCGCATGGCCAATAATGGTGCTCACGATCCCACTCGCTTCGATGTCCTGCTTCGTTTCGTACACGAGCTCCGGAAGCCTGCTCACAGGCACGCTGCGGACGGAGCACGTCAGAGTCACCTTTTCAGCAGTTGCCCGGCTGGACGTACCAAACGTCGGTGCTGCATGCCTGGCTGCCCTCGACGAGCGCAAGCGTCGAGTACAGCGCGTTCTTGCGGTCGGCCCAAAGCGCTTCCGCTTCTGCGTCGTTCGCCGCGCACGTGAAGCCCGTTCCGCCGTGCGGCGCGCAGATCTGTTCGTCGCGAACACGTCAACCGCGGTGGCGGACGAGGCGGGCGCGAGAGCGCACCTTCTCAATTGTTTTGCTGCCCTCTCGCATGCTCATCGCTGTAGGCCCCTGCAGCTTAAGGAAGAGCGCGTCCTTCTCGGGCCATTTGCGCGAGCTCTGGCCGTATAGGTTCGTCGCACGCATGAATGCGTTATCGACAAGTTCGACACATTCTATACGAGGGCGTGCAGGTCAGAGAGGCATTATATAGACGAACTGAACGGTCGAGGGGGGTGGTGCGATAGAGAGCCCGGTCGCAGACGCGTGGTGCACGAACGGTATCCGGGGAAGAGTGGGTTATGGCGAAAGCACGTACGTATCCCGACACCGCTGTTGACGATGTTCCTTGCGGCCTCAGATGCAGCGCGCACGTCCGGGAATTGCACGACGGCGACCGTGGTCGGCAACACCGGCGCGAGCCGAATCGTCACTGGAAGCCTCGATTAGCCACTGGTACAGCGGTATGTTGAGCGCAGGCAGGATAGGAAGTGGACGTACCTTCGGTGATGATGCCAAGCGTGCCCTCCGCGCCGACGAAGAGCTTCGTCGTGTCGAACCCCGCGCTGCTCTTACGCGAGCGCCGTCGGGTCTTAATGACCTCGCCCGAGGGCAGGACGACTGTCTACGCGGTCGCGGGCGAGGACACGCGTAGTGATGGAGTGAACGAGATAGAAGGAAGAAGGAAGGTACCCGAGTCGTTAGCAGGTGCGAATAGGAGGAGCAGTATCGTGGACTTACGACATTCAGAAACCACTCGCCCTTCGCAGTACCGTATCGCACCGCGTTCGCTGCACGCACCGTAAGCTGTGAGCTATGCGCGGTCGAGCAACGCGAAGGGACACGTACTGCCTGAGCACCCCGTGCTGATCATGCCGCCAATGGACGCACCCGGTCCAGGGTCAAGCTGCCCGCGACCTGTGAGCTTCAAGCGTAAGACTAAGGCCATAACAGGACGTACCGGGAAGAAAAGCGGGATACCGCGCCGCTTCAGCTCGGCATTAACCTCCATCCAGCCGACACCGGGCTGGCAGACGAGGTCCGAGTCCTCCTCTGCGCGCGGGGACGTTCGTGGCAAGAGCGTTTGAGCATTACGAGACGGGGCGAAGAGGGCACAGCCGCCAGTCGCGGTGGCAAAGAGACGGGTATAATTTATTGTGTTGCAAATATTGGAGCAGGAGGTGGCACCCGCCGGTGGCGAGGGCGGCAGAGGGGATAGCACGGCCAACGCGTAAAGCGACGAGACGCGTACATTATCGGGTCAATGTACGCGAACGACCATCGAAGATACAAGGTGACAATCATGATAAGCGTATATTCGCGTGGATAATTCCCTGACGCACCGTGTACCTCCAGAATCCTGTCCATATCCCGCATATCCACACAGATAGCCCCTCCAGGCGGCGCACGCCAATGTCCCTCGATGGACGTCCCGCCGCCATACGTGACGATCGGGACGAGGTATTTGTTCGCGAGCTTGACGATTTCGACGACGTCCGTGGTCGAGCGGGGGTACACGACGACTGTGGGGTTCGAGCCAGGGTGGTGGTCGTTCTCGCTATAGCCATGTACGTGCAGGACCTCTGGGTCCGTCGAGACCCTCCCGAACGCGTCTTCCGCGTCGTCGAGGGCGCGCCGCAGTTCGTTTGCGAGGGTATCTACGTCGACTCGAGGTACGCTCGCCCGAAGGCCAACGGTGCTGGTGGCGATTCGCGCTTCGCTCTGTACGACGTTCAGCCGCGGCTCGTCCTGGGTCGGACGCGCGAGAAAGAACGCTGTCGTAAGTAGGACACCGGCTCCTACACCTAGAGCTGCAGACTTCAAGCTGGACTGGGGCGGGCGTGGAGAGGTGCTGGCGAGACGCGTCTGCCGCGCACAGAGAGCGTTCGCGCGGAGAAGCCGTGCGCGAAACATGGCAGCGAGCGAGAGTGGGAGGTGCACGTCGTCGAAGAGTAACGTCCCGCTCTATATGCCTCGACGGCGAGGAACGCGGGGTCCGATGCGACCCTGCACAGCGTGATGGTCGGCCAATGACCGCGCCAGGCTGCGCGTCGGCGAGAGTCTGAGTAGCGCGGCTGGTCTTCTTGCAAAAGCTCTGAATCGAGACGCGTCGGAAGATTGAAATCCTCGAGGGCAATCACAACGCCGTTGAAAGAGCGTGAGCATCACGAAGAGCTTGAGGGAGGAGGGAGGAGGCGAAGGTAAAGAGACGCCCAGTTTGGGCTTGAGCTCGAGGCTCGTTTCGCAGCTTTCTCATTGCCGTCTCCCTCTCCCTTCAGATGTTTGCTCGAACTTCGTAAATTCTCTCCTGGATTGCTTCAGCGTGCTGGCGACAGCTTGTCCGTCTCTCTCGCACTGCTGAACAGCAGCCTTCTCCCGGCATCATCAGCTTCGCCGACCTCGTGCCTACCACGACCTCACACTCGTTTTTTTCCGCTTCCAACCACACGGACTGCTCCCTCGTTACTTGCTGGACTGCCTCTGATCTCCTGCTGTCTCTGTCACCCATCGCATGCCTGTTTCTCTCGCTCCCAACCCTTCGTCTCCACGCTCTGCATCAAACCGTCAAGATGCAGCAGATGTATCGCGTCGCGCCGACTCACATCCCGACATCCCACCGACCCCACAAGTCCAGGTAAACGGAAGGCCCGCCAACACAAGCATTAGCATACCTGCAACGGCAGCGCAGCCGAGACCGTCGCTCAGCAGCGCCGGGCCCGCCAGCGACGGCACGGGATGGGGAGCCAACTTTTGGGTAACACTCGTCGACCCTCAGGTCCGTGGCCCACTTGTGCGCGGAGAATTACTGATTTACATGCTTTGTACAGACTGGTGTATCGTTCTTTGCGTGTCCGGCCACCGGGGAAGTCAGTTGGGACCCTCCAGTAGGCAACTTCTTGTGAGTTGCAGCCTCTTCTCGGTACGGCGTGAGGTTGACGTTGCTGCAGACTTCCCCCGAGTGAAGAAGGCGAATGGTGGGAGATGGTGGATGAGGAGAGCGGGCTTCCGTACTACTACCACACGAAGACGGGAGACACCGTTTGGGAGAAACCTGCGCAGGCGTTCGTCATACCGCTGCGCGTGCTCCAGGTGCGTCACAGCCAGGCTCACCGCACGCATGCGCCTAACTTTATCGTTGCGCAGAACACTGCTCTGAGCCGCAGGCTGTCCCTGACGAACAGGCATTCAAAAGTCGACCCTGATTCACCTTTGAAAGCGGAAAGCTCTGGCAACAAACCCTCGTACCGTCGCTCTCGCTCGTACGCCAACGACATGGACTCGAGCCCAGCCGCGCTGCAAGCACAGAACGACGCACGACCCCGCAGGCGGTCCCACTCGGCGGCGCGACCGCATACAGCCCAGTCACCGAACTCTTCTCCATCCCCAAGCCCCGGCTCCTCGAAGGCAGCCCGGCAGTCTCTTCGCCGTTCTCTATCAAGCGACCGCTTCGGCACGAACTCGGCCTCCGTTTCGCCGCTCTCGTATGAGCGTGGTCACCCGCTCGCACCCATTCCTGGCTCGCCCTACGCGACCGACGCTTCGCCCCCGCCAAGCCCGTCCACGAAGCGCAAGCAATCACTCACGTCTAGCAGGCGCGATCGCGACACAGGCAAAGCTCCGACGGCGAGCGCTGGCGGTACGCCGCCTCGCGACACACCACCGCGCGAGTCCCCGAAACGCAAGTCTGCGGCGTCCGACGCCAGCGTCGCGCGCACGCGCTCCAGCAAGTCGACACATTCGGCCAAACTCGTCAGCTACCATGCCCCCGTCCCGCAAAGCCTCAGCGCTGCGCTCGAGAAGATCGGCATGAGCGCGTCGCAGTCTTCGTCTACGTCCGCCCACGACTCCCCCGACCCGCCGCGCCCATCGCAGCAGCTCGCCACGCCCGAACGCCCGCGTCAGTCCGTCTCGCTCGGCCGAGCGTCGGGTGCGAGCATCGCGCGGCCCCGCGTGAGCACGGAGCCCGCACGCTCGTTCCAGCACCCTGGCGGGACCGCGACCGCGCCGAGTTCACCTCGACGAGACCCAAGTGCGCCGTCGCCGACGCCTGCGCAGGGGACGTTCGTGAACGGGAACGGGGCGAACGGCATGCCGCGCCTCGTCGGGCGTCAGATCAGCGCGCCAGTGTTCGACGTCGAGGCGACACTGAACATGACACCGGTGAAGATGAGGAACGCGGGGCGGCCGATCCTCGTCGAGCGCAACGAGGTGCCGCGCGCGTCGATGAACCCTTCCGGGCGCCCGCCGCTCGACGAGGAGCTCGGCATGTATTTTGAGGCCAAGCGGAGGACGTCGTTGCATACTGGGTGAGTGCGGCTCGGTCCGTGAACGAGTGCGGTGCTAATCGAGGTGTAGCACGTACCCTGCGCTGCCGGACGACCTCGCCAGCGACATCCAGCAGTTCTCAGAGTCGCAGTTCGCAAAGCAGTACTTCTCGACGCATCGCACGGGCTTCATCTTCCGACGCAAGGTCCCAGTCGAGCAGATGATGACCTGGCAGAAGGTGCGTCCGTCGCCTGGCGACTCCACATGGCGACTTCACGTGCCGTGGCTGACAGTCTCGCAGGGTCCGCTGAGCTCGCCACTGCTCCAGCTGAGCAAACACCTCCATAAAGAGGCGATCAAGACGTTCAAGGCGATCCAGCGCGTGATGGGCGACCGCGACCGGCCGCACAACGGCTCGACGACGTCCCTCGTCGCGTCGAATGCGTTGCTGGAGGAGGAACGCGCGCTGCTCGGCGACGGTATCACCCACGGCGAGCTGCGCGACGAGATTTATTGTCAAGTCATGAAGCAGCTCACGGGGAACCCTAACCCGTACGCACTCTGCGTCTTAGCTACACGCTGATGCTAACATGGCCATAGCGAGAGTGTCTTCCGTGGCTGGCAGCTGTTGTGCGTGCTGCTGGTGACGTTTCCGCCTTCGAAGAACTTCGAGGCGTCGCTGCGCTCGTTCATCAGCCAGGCGACGCACACGCAAGAAGGCCGGGTCGACGTCATGGCGAAGTACTGCCTGCGCCGGCTCGAGTATATCTCCCGCAAGGGCCCGCGTGGCAAGCCACCAACGCTCACGGAGATCGAGAGCGCGTCCGACGCCGCGTTCCACCCGTCGATCTTTGGCGAGTCCCTCGACGGGATCTTCCGCCTGCAGGAACGCAATTATCCGCAGCAGAAGGTGCCGATCATCCTACCCTTCCTGGCCGATGGGATCCTCGCGCTGGGCGGGACGAAGGCAGAAGGCATCTTCCGCGTGCCTGGCGACGGCGACCTCGTGTCGGAGCTGAAGCTACGTATCGACAAGGGCTACTACACGCTCGACGGGTTCGACGATCCGCACGTGCTCGCGTCATTGCTCAAGTTGTGGCTGCGCGAGCTCGCGGACCCGCTCGTACCGGACGAAATGTACAACGACTGCATCGCGGAGTCGCGCGACCCAGCCGCATGCGTACGTCTCGTGCACCGCCTGCCGACGATCAATCGGCGCGTCGTGCTCTTCGTGGTCAGCTTCCTGCAGCTGTTCCTCGACGAGAAGGTGCAGGGCATCACGAAGATGACCGCGCCGAACCTCGCGCTCGTCATGGCCCCGAACCTGCTGCGGTGCAACTCCGAGTCGATGGCGGTCGTGTTCACCAACGCACAGTACGAACAGGCTTTCGTACACAACCTCCTGCTCCACCTTAAGTGCGACGAAGTCGACCGCGACTACGTCCCAGCTCACGGCCGTGGTGCGATCCCGTCGCCGCCGCCGCCTGCGCAGCAGCGCAACGCAAAACCCGCCAAGGCGCGGCACCGCTCTAACTCGTAGTGCCGCCGCCGACCCCCGCCGCTCCTTTCGTTCTTCGCTTTCCGTGCCCATGCCCTCCGCCCCCTGGAATCTGTGCTCCGAACGCTTTATTGCCGCTATTTACACTCTGATATACTTCTCGTCGACGGTTGATACCTCGCTCTTATCGATACCTCGCCCATTTGTGGACTCTAATTGCTCTCGTGCCGCCTTAGTTTTTTGTGTCGCCCGCCGAAGGTCTTTGGTCTGTGTATAATATGTATTGTCGGGTAGATTGGTGCAGCAAATATTACTTGAGGAATCCGCGCAGGGCGGTGCGCCCGTGGGACGGCGAAAGCTTCGCATGGAAAGGTACGCACCACGCGTCGCGCACTATCGCAGTTTCTGAACTTTGCCTCCAGTACGCTGTTTGGCGGACCCATGACGTGGTGCTTTGCCTTCCTGGTGATAAGCAGCGAAGTCTACCACGCATCTGCTTGCACGCCTCGTTGTTCCCCTACCCTTGACCGTTCGCTAGGCCGACTCGCGATGTCCACGCAGGGCGGCGATTTCTCGACTGTGTTCATCTCATTGCTGATCGGCATCGCGCTCGCAAGCTTTATATACAGATATCGTCGCACGCCGCCGCTTCCTCCAGGCCCGACGAGATGGCCGGTCGTCGGAAGCGCGTTCGGCCTCCCGAAAGAGCACGAGTGGCTCACCTACGAGCGGTGGTCGCAGGAGCACGGTGCGTCGCGCACGGCTCGGCACTCTTCGCTGTTCTCAACGACGTCTTCATGTTAGGGTCGGGCCTGCTGTACTACAGCTCGTGGGGCAAGCCGTTTGTCATCATCAACTCGCACGAGGTCGCGGTCGACCTGCTGGAGCGCAGGTCTGCGATCTATGCGGATCGGTAAGCACTTGGTGCCGCTGCGCACCTTTGATTTTGTGCTGAGATACCCTCCTAGGCCTCGTATGCATATGCTCAATGATTTGTACGACCAGCCACCCTTCGCGGGCTACCGAAACTGACCGTTCACAGATGCGGCTGGGGTTGGGACCTCGGGCTGCTGCCCTACGGCGACGACTGGAAGCTCGCGCGGAAACTCTTCACGCAGCATTTCCGGCAGGCAGCGTCTGTACGCTACCGTGACGAGGAAACACGCTGCGCTCGTGAGCTCGTTCGCGACATCATGCGCGACCAGACACAGCTCTACGAGCATGTGCGATTGTAGGTTCTCGAGCATGCTTGTGCTTCATTCTTTTTTTCCGACGTGCCTGCGCAGGCTCTACGGAAAACTCATCATGAGCGTTACGTATGGGATCGACGTCCGGTCGGCGGATGACCCGTATATTACCATCGCGCGAAAGGCACTGTACGCAATCAACGTCGCGGGGAACGTAGGGACGTATCTCGTGGACTCGATACCCGCGCGTACGTTCTTACCCTGCGACTTGAATCGCGACTACGCGCTGAGCTTTACCAGTCAAATATGTTCCAACCTGGTTCCCCGGTGCGCAGTTCAAGCGGGATGCCAGGGAATGGAAGAAGTGTGCGACGGCCATGGCGCACAAGCCATACGAAGCCGTTAGGGCTGCCATGGTACGCTGTGCATTCCAGCAGGCTGCAACGGACCACTGACCGCCAGGCTTATCTGCACCAGAAAAGCGGAACTGCGAAGCCGTCCGTCCTTAAGTCCATGCTCGAAGAGCTTGGGGAAGATCTATCACATCAGCAAGAGAAAGCAGCCATCAGCGCGACAGGGACCGCATATGAAGGTAAGAAATCGCGTCGACGTGGTCGATTTGTGTCTAACATCCTGTTAAATCAGCGGCGTCCGAGACGGTTAGTCTTTTGTGCACGATAGATGTCCAACCCCCTGATAATGCACACGCCTCAGGCCTGGTCCGCTAGCCTCACAGTTATTCTCGCTATGGTCCTCTTCCCAGATACACAGCGCAAAGCGCAGGAAGAGCTCGATCGCGCGGTCGGGCGAGAGCGGCTGCCCGAGTTCTCCGACCTGCCATCTTTGCCATACATTACCGCAATTTGCATGGAGGTACAACTCTTCGTCGTGCGTTTGGTGGCGGGTACTGAGTACTGAATTTCGACGCCCCGTAGGCCGTCCGATGGCGACCGCCTCTACCATTAGGTACGATACATACAGTACTTCATGTCGAGTCCTCAAGAGCTGACATGCACGAGTAGCGGTTATGCATCGTGTCACGAAGGACGATCTGTACCAAGGATACCGCATCCCCGGAGGCTCTACCGTCGTGCTCAACTCGTGGTACAACGGGACGCCTTTCCGTATCGTGAGACGGCTGCTGATGCTTACATTCCGACAGGGCCCTTCTCCACGATCCCGCGAGATATCCAGACCCAGACGTCTTTCGACCGGAGCGCTACCTGACGCCGTCCGGGGCCCTGGATCCCTCTGCGCCAGAGCCTGTCGCCGGCTTTGGCTTCGGGCGGCGCGCATGCCCGGGAAGCTTCATGGCGCAGGATACGCTCTGGATCGCTGCTGCGTCGCTTCTGTGGGCGTTCCGAATGGAGAGAGCAATCGACGCGGCTGGGAGGCCTATAGAGATCAGCGGCGAGTACACCGTCGGGGTGGTTAGGTACGCGCTAACGCTTCTACCATTGCGCCATGAGCGATAAGCTGACGCTGCGGATAGCTATCCCGCGCCATTCGAGTATGCGTTGAACCCGCGAGCTGAGAGCTTGCTTTCCTTAGCAGAGCTCGTAGTTCCTGTATAAGAGAACGTTGCGGGTTTTATGTCCCAGCCTATGGTCTACGTTTTTCAGTGCCTAAGGGGAAACGGATGGCGCGTATCATGCGACGACTCAGATAATCGATCCATTGGACTAGAAGTTCGGAGTACAATACACGAGTAGGCCTACCGCTGCCTACCACTCTGCGACAGGGATGTTTATTCCATCCCACGGCACGCCTAGCTTTATCGAAGGGATGGATGGCGGCTTGCACTCATTGTCCCTGCCCAATCGTACGTCCAGGATGTCTTGCATGAGAAGAGCACTCCTGAAGAAGTCTTTCCAATGTTCCCGGGTGAGATTCCTTTCTTTGATGATGTCCTCCATGCGGGTGACCTGAGTGACGTCGACGCGGCACACACCAACTTCGACAGGGTATCCATCTTCCGCATCGGCTGCCAGAAACGGCGCGGGTTCGACAAACACCCCGGCTGAGAACGCACGCAGAGCATGTTCTGCCTGCGAAACCGTTCGACGTCGGTCAGCATATAGTTAGCAGGAGGTGATGCGACATACAGCAAGTACCGACAACATAAGAGCACCGAGCGGTGGTTTCCACTGGCAGTGTGGATCAGACATTCGTTTGAAAAATACTTGGCGGCCCACGGTGTCGACGTGGTGAGTCAAGGTATACAGGACAAGCGGCGTCTCGAACGGATATGGCTTCGGGGTCTGTACGGTGTCAAGAAGACAAACCAAGTTAGCATGACACGCAGAGATCGTACATGAGACGCCATACCATACTCTCTTCATTCTCATCGTACCAATACCAGAACACACGTTCGCGTTTGTCGCAGCAAGAGCAGCGGAACCAGCCAAGCTGTTCTTTGATTATATCAGCTACGGCCGCCGGGATCTCGTCGCTGGCCATCCCCTTGCTTTCCAAGATTTTCGTCATGTGCGCCACGAGGATCTTCAAGCCTCGAATCGCAGTCGAAGCGAAGCCAGATTGCCACCTGCGAACAAAATCCATGGCCTGCACGGAAGACAATCAGTCCGAGCGCATGAACGTCGGCGAGGTAGGGGCATACCACTCGAACTCGGGTGTGTCTGTCGTTCCAGAGTTGCCAATGGTACCGATACGCAGGCACCTCGTCTAGAATATGCTGTAGCCCGGGAAGATCTGATGTCCGAAAGAGCCGGGCCGTCCCCACTTGCTCGAGCACCAGCGGAATCACTCTGTGCAGGAAGACGTTTAGGAGGTATCCACTCTGCGTGCAGCGGGCGCATCGAGTCTCCGGCATCTTTGACTCAAGTCGTCCTGGGACGGGCTCAGGCGAACTGTCCAGGTACCGGAACTTGAACTTGCCAGCCTCGATGAGCAGTTGAAACGCTCGATTCCTGAGGTTCAGGTTCTCCGACCACTCCGACCGCCGCGAGCTCTTGATGACTTCGACGTGCTGTAGGTGCGGAAAGCGGAGGGCTACGTCGGAGAAATGGACCCAGAGAGATTCCGGACAGTGGGCAAGCGCGTCAGAACACCGACAAGGACTATCGTCGACGTAAATGCAGATCCTGCGTACGCGCAGCCGGGTAGGCTCGGCTTGTGCTGCGTTCGCGGTAGGGAGAACAGGGAGGTTGGCCTGAATGGGGTCGAAGTCGACACGAATCTTCGGGTACATCCATGTGTAGCGATCCGTCTCGCCAGCTATTTCCTTCGCGAATGCAAAAGCTACATCTAGGGTCTGATGTTAGTCTATCACCCAGGGAGATATATCTGCTGCGACTGACGTTTCATGCATTGTGCATCGATAGCAAGGTTGGAAGGCTCACGCGTTGCAAAGATTTCGGTGGACGACCCAAGCGTGAAGGTGTCGAGTAAGTCACGTAGGCTCGCAAAATCTGCGGGATCGAGGAAACACCTCGGAGTCCGGTGTGGCCTGGACGGTGGGTCCTGAGGAGGAACGCTGTCCAGAACACGTGGAAAGATGGCGAGAGAGAGTAACAGGTCGTCGCATTGTGTGACACACAAATTAAGGCCGAACGGAGGAGTGAAGAAATGTTCAGGAGCGGGCTGAACGTCGAATCTTGCCCTCACTACCACTAGTCTCTCGAGGCTTGGGAGGGAACAAAGAAGGCGAGCGAGGACGCGGCCGTTGGGGAACCAAACATTGCACATGAGAAGGGTGGTGAGGGGTATCATCGATCCCGGCAGAGGACGTGGTAACGCAGGGTCCAGCGTACGCCAGACGTACCTGCTGGAATGATGAATCTCCACGGACAGTGACGGTGGGCTTGGCAGCTCCTTGGACAGCTTCGGCATGACATCGATGTACACCCGGTGATGCCACAGCATGCCTTCTTCGCTGACCACCGCGCATACTCCTTGGACGAGCTCGTGTATGCGCGATATACTGGGGATGTTTGGGGCATCCAGAATCGCGCAGAAGCGATCGACGTCGTCTGAAGACGTGAGCCGTAGGTACGGGAAGAGCGAGCGGCGCGCGAGATTGGCCCAGTACTTGCACACTGTCCCGTACGCAGAGAAGGAACGTTTCATCGCGCGGTCGAGCACCGAGCGTTCGGACAGGAGGTTGTAGCATCCGTGCCAGACGATCCTCTGGAAGAGCTCTTCCGGGACTTCAGCAGCTCTGGAAGACTGCATGGTAGAGGGATGCGGGATATGAGGAGGGCGCAGGTCAGGATGTGGCCCGGAGCTGGCGCACGATCACGGCGCGGTAAGGAGCGAGGTGGGTGCGATGCTCTGGCAAATTCAGGGCCCCGAACGCCCGGAGTGCTTCGAGGTCGGAGAGGCAGAGGGGAGGCGATAGATATAGTGTCGACAGCACGGACGGGAGCTCGTGTTGTGGGCTATCAAAGCTCTAGCTCAGCGTCGAGAATATGTGCACAATTTCGATAAAGGCGTCTCAACATACCACGGGAGCGGGAATACAATGTCGACGACGGGCAGAGCGACGGTGAGGAGGTTGGGATGCAGAAGGCGTGAAGGGACCGCAACTCCTTATCACGGCGCTCGTCGAAGCTCTGCCGTCCGGGCCAGACGTCATGAGCCATTAAAGCCACGCAGCCGCACAGCCTGGCAATCGATTGGATAGAAGGCTAGGCTGTCTCGTCGGAACGTTCTTCAGCCACGTTCTAGCGATTCGACGACGCTGGATACTTCTACCAGGAGGTGTCCGCATGATCGGGGGAGCGCTCTACTAGCATGTTTTGTTCTGAGCTCCACTTTCGCCGTCGCGTATGCCTGTGGGCAGACGAGAAACGTTGTACGTGCGGGCCAGCGCCCTGTGTGGATGCAGTCCTCAGTACACGGTATGTGGAGAGGCTGTGCAAAGACGCTGACGCACCGTTGCACTTGCGGTTCATGAAGCAGCGGAGATGAGTCGCAGCGGAGATTGTTCTGCGGCAGGGAGGACGGCCTGCCTGCAAGGTGACGCCCTTGCGCCCCGCGGCGCCATCGTGGATCGAGAGCAAACACCGTCAGGTGTCCCGGCTATTCCTAGCATCCAGTCAATTTAGCCTGTGGGACTAGCGGAGAGCCATACCGACTCTATGCGCGCAAACACACGGCAAGTCTGCTTGCGAGGTGCCGCCCTTGCGCTCCGCGGCGCCATCGTGTATCCAGGGAGCAAACAACCCCGCTGACTTTCCCTGCCATTCCTAGCTAGCATCAGATCAGTTCAGCTTGTGGGACTGGCCGAGGGGGACGTAGCGACTATATGCGCCCAGCCCCGCGACAGAATCGCCCCTGCATGCAAAGCCCTGCAGATGCACCTGTATATCGCACGGTTAGCCCATTCGAACGACCTCGTGTACGACCCAGATGCGTCGACTGCATCGGGACTTAGAAACGCTGTGAACCGGAGGCAGACGTGGGTGACGCGAATAACGAAGAGCGAGCTCACCTGTATCCCACAAAGCCTTCAAATTATGCAGTAAAAGTTGAACAGACAAACATCAGAGGACCTAAGAATGCTGGGCGATTTAGAGTCAGATATCTGCGCCGCGAAGAACGAAGCGCGGACGCACCTGTATCCCACAAAGCCTCCAAATTCTGCTGTAAAAGTCAAACAAACAAACACCAGCCCGCCCCGCCCTACGCCCCGTCCGCCCCAGGCATCACAGCGAGCGCACAGAAAGAAGCACAAGCATCCAATACAACCAGCCGATATGATACACAGCCCCGACATACACTCTAGATCGCCGAACCCCGCGCACCCTACGCCGCCAGCCTACGCCTACGCCGCCGCCTCCGCGGGTGCGCTCTCCTGCGCCGCGGGCGCGCGCTTGCGCAGCACGTGCGGCTCGACGAGCGGGCTCATGATGAGGCCCTTCCAGAGCTGGCGCCACGAGATGGGATTTCCCTACACCAGTCCTTGTCAGCACCCTCCACACACGACAAGCACACACAGAAAACAGCGCGGCGAGAAAAAAGTGCGGCGAGAAGACAGTGCGGCGCGGGACGCACCTTCTCGCGGTTCATGACGCAGAACGTGCCGTTGAACTCGCCGCGCGCGAACGGCTCGAGCTCGATCGTGCCGCGGAACATGAGCTTGCGGCGGTCGAAGCCGGCGATGCGCACGCGGAGGCGCGTGAACGTCTCGCCGCCCTCCTCCCCCGCGCCGCTGCCGCCGCCGCCGCCGCCGTCGAGGCGCTCCTCGCCGGCGCGCGGGACCTCGCGCGGCGCGAGCACGCGGTGCTTCGTGCCTTCTTTCTCGAGGGTCTTCACGACGAGGTCCAGGAGCGCCGCGGGCGGAATCGCCGCGTAGAAGCGGGTCCAGCCGGGGGTGTAGCGCTGCCCGGCGGCGGTCTGGGAGAAGAGGAGGAGGGTCTGTGTGAACTGGGAGTAGTGCGCGGCGGTGAGCATGATGGTGTCGCCGTCGCGGTCGGTGCGGTGCGCGCCGAGCGCGGGCGGCGTCGCGATGTCGAGGTCGCCGGTGGTGCGGAGGCTGCGCGTGAGCGCCTCCGCGACGGAGAGCGCGCCGCGCGCGGTGAGCGCGTTCTCGCGGCGCACCCACGCGTGGTGGAAGACGTCGGGGAGCGTCATGCGCGCGGCGGGGTCGGGCGTGAGCAGGCCGGTGAGCAGCGCGAGCGCGTCGCGGTCGAAGGTCTTCCAGGGCGCGTGGTTGAAGAGCGCGCCGTCGAGGTACGCGGCGAACTCGGGCGCGCTCGGGTCCGCCTGGTCCCACGGCGTGCCTGCGGGCGGGTGAGCGGGGGCACGCAGGGCGGGCGGCGCACGTACTGCCGCTTAGGAGCGTGTAGAGGATGATGCCGATGCCCCAGACGTCGACGGGCTCGGCCTCGTACGGCTCCAGGCCGGCCAGCTGCTGCGTCCGTCAGCACGCGTGCGCTCCAGACAGCCGAGCCGCGCGCACCTCGGGCGCCATGTACGGCTTGCTGCCGCAGCGTTCGCTCAAGAGGCGCGTCTTGGGCTTGCCGGTCTTGGCGTCGTTGATCTTGAAGACCGAGCAGAGGCCAAAGTCTGAGATCTTCAGCACGCCGCCGCTGTCGAGCAGGATGTTTTCGGGCTTCAGGTCGCGGTGGCAGATGCCTCGTTCGTGTATGTATTCCTGCCGCGCGCGTTCGATGAAAGAATCATGACTACAAACGTGCGACTCACCACGCCTGCCGCCAGCTGTCGGAAGTAGTGGTGCGCGACGTCGATGCCGACGCCCTTGTCGGGCTCTGGTTTCGGTGAGCAAAGCACGCGAACGAGAACGAGCACACGCACCAATCTTGTCAAAGAGGTCGCCGCCACCCGCAATCTCGAGCAGCATGTAGTATCCTGGGTGGTATACGGGCTTTCCACGACTCGGTGTTGCCCTGTCCTCCGTCTTCTCGTCGTCGTCGCGGTCCTCCTTCCGCACGTCCTCGCGTTTGCGTTTGCGTGCCGAGCTTTCCTTCTCGCGCGACGTCGCGCGCGATTTTTGTGGTTCGATGACGAGGTAGTCCATAAATTCGAGGACATGCGTGTGCTTGAGCGCGACGTGGACCGAGATTTCTTTGTTGAGTGTGACCCGCGCCTTCTCGGGCGTGTCGGGCGTGAGCGAGACGACCTTGCAGGCCGCGACGGAGGCGGTTTTGAAGTTCACAGCGCGGTACACTCTGTGTTTGCACGGTGAGCGACGCGAGAACGAGGATTGGACGCGACGCACACGCTGAAGCCGCCGCCGCCGATCTCGGCAACGAGCTCGTAGCCCTTGACGAGCGGGAAGACCTCGCCCTGCTTCTTCTCCGACATCGCCTTGGGGTTTCGCGACTGAAGGGGTTTGGGGTTAAGTGTGGGGTTGTGGTTGAGTGTGGGGTTGTGGTCGACGGTAAAGGAGTGTCTAAGAGGCAGGCGCGGTCGTGGTGGCTTAGACAAAGGAAGGAGAGACGCGTGCACGCGCCACCGACAAGCGGTCATGTGATCTCTAAGCGTCTGCCGTCCGCAGCCGCCGCGTCGCGACTTTGATCTCTACCAGCTTCTGGCTTCCCCTACGTTGTCGTGCCGGCTAAGGACGGCTGGCATTGCTCTAGTCTATGAGTGCACGAGGTGCTACAGTGCGGATTTTGGCGCACACAGTGAGCATATATCCACCTCCTTCGACTTGCCTTCGACCCTTAGCCTGGCACGAGCCGGAATATTCTAACCCGTATTTCTAGGCATGGCTACGTGGTTCGTACAAAGCTTGAGCTTGAGTCTCACTGCGCGACTGTAAGGTCACATTTTGGACGCGAATGGCTGGGCTGGAGGAGACCGGGCGTCCGCGGCGCTCGCCGTCTGGCAGGGCGATGATTCTTGTCCCCGGCAAGTGCGATACCGACGGCCGGCTGTCTGTTCATGGTACGCCCGCAGCCAGTCTGAGTGCACATCTTTACTAAAGCACGCTTACTTCAGCTTCATAGACCAGCTGTCTTAGACGAATGTGCCGCTCCCGCGCAAACGTAAAGCTCAAATGTTCTCGATTGCACAGGCCCGTCTCCCGGCAGTCGCGCATCGCAGACGAGGTGCATTAGTCGCCCCAGGGTAGCGACAGCATGCTGGCGCAGCTGCTCTCCGCACGGACCGACGTCCTTCCGCGGGCCCGCTCGCGCTGGCGGTGTCCAGCACCCGTGCGCAGCTCCTTCCTTTGCTTAACGCGACGCTGACTTCCACGCAGCAGCGGAGGCATCATCTCCCGAGCCGTCCGTCCGTCCGTCTGCTGCGGCCGCGCCGAGGACGGCGGCGGTGACGGTACGTCTGCGCTCCGTCGTCGCTGCAGCTACAGGGCTGTGCGTCACGGCAGCCCGCACGTCGGGTCTGTGTTCCTCGTCATCGCAGATGCGTGGCCGGAGAACGCTCCGTGGGAGCGATCCGGGCTTCATCCCCCCTCCTTGGTAGGCTGTGCCCGAGCCCGGGCTAGAGTATCCCGGTGAGTACCGTAGTGACGCTCCGTCGTCGTTCCTGGCGTTTGCTGATCTGACCGTCGCGGTTATGTCGCAGCCTGTCGGGATGTAACGCAGCTGTTGGGCAGGTCCGTGTCGCTTCCGTTCCGTGCACGGCTGATGGACCGCGGAGGGCTGTCCGCGGCAGGTGAGCCTGTACAGTGTTTCGATTCGCCTCTTCGCGATGCGCTAACCTCCTGTATCTCCAGTTGTTGGCGAGTCAGACTGGCCAGCGCATGCGTCGCTGATTACTTGTTGCGACAGCGCAGGCACGCCTGCATCGACGCCTGAGCATTGTTGTGGAATACACCCCCCTAGAAGCCAGCCAACCGTCTCGGCCGTCTTTCGCGGACAGCTCGGCGGCGTTCATGATAAACTGTGCGGTGGGTTGTGTTCTCTCGGGCACGTCTTTTTGGCAGGGAGCGAGCGAACTGACCATCATAATGCTCAGAAAAACTCGCGCAGTCGGCTCACTGACCCCGACACCTGTTGTGTGTTCCTACGCATGCGGTATCCGGCGGACTTTATAGGATTGGCTTCGGCTCGTGCCATCTGCAACGCTTTCCTCCATCCGTGCTACTCCCCAGTGGCCACGGTTTGCCCTCCGTAGCCCACGCCTCCGCTGCTCCGCAGTTCCCGCCAATCCGACCCCGTGGGTACCTCTCCCCTAGGCCAGTCACCATCCAGTATTCCTACCGCGCTATCATCTTTGGGGGCACTCTGTCCAAGAGCCGGCCCAGACGCGCACTGCAGGGTAGGGCTGTCTCGATGACAACATGCCCTCTATTGATCGCAGATCGCAGCAGTGCGGCCGCGGATCGCACGGTCGCTCAAGGCGCGCAGTACGGTCTCCAGGAACACCTCTATGGGGCACTGCCATCCCTCGCAGTAAAAGCGTCTCGACGCGCTCGCTCACGTCTGCCCATCGCTATCGTATCCGCCTCGTCTCTCATTGAATACTACTCTCCTCGCCGGTAAGCTGTCTTCTCTTGCACATGTCCTATTGCTTAAGGAACGCCGACTGACTCTCTAGTCGTGCAGTCGAAGCAGCACCACCGGCTCGATATCAACACTTGTTGTGTCTTGCTACGCCTTGCAGAAACCTAGGCGAATTGCCGTCGCGGATCACGCCTGCGTCGAACATCTGCCTGTGCCAAAGTCACCGCCGTTCTGATCGGCAGATCTCTATCCATATTTTGCTCATTACCAGATATCCACTCCTCCCGTACTCTCCCTTTCCCGCCAATGCAGACGTCCAAAGCTGCAGAAGTCCCGGAGGAACTGTTCAAGCAAATCCTCTGGCATGCATACGAGTGCGGTCGAGAAGCTGCGTTCCTCAGTCCACAAACGAAACGCCCCCTGTCTGCCTGTTCAACTGTCTGCCGGTACTGGGCTCGCATGGCGCGCCGTCAGCTCTTCCGTCACATGGTCCTGGCGTCCCTGGACGACGTCAAGCGTCTCTGTGCGATCCTCGACGCACCGGTCCTCCCGGGTCTCGAGCATGTCAAGGAGCTTTTAGAGCATCTCTGCGCGAAGACAAGCAACAACGGCCCGCCGTGGCACCACCTGGTCTTCCTGACCGTCCTACCTAAGCTGCAGAAGGGCATGCATTTACAAGTGACCATTCGCGGGAGTAGCCGCGAGACATGGCGCACACTCAATCCTTCCCTGCCCCGCGCGCTGCCCGGCTCCATCATGCCAGTCCACTACCTTCATATCGACCACGCGCACTTCCCCGACGGCCGCGCTCTCGCCCGTCTCTTGCTTTCCGTGCCACAACTGGAAGAGCTGGAGACTCGGAAAGTCGTGTTCAATGTCCAACCTACCTATGCAGATTTTCTCAGCCCTCCGTTCGGCTTGAAGCTGTCCACCATATGCTCCGATGATCTATCTCTCTGCCTTGCGCTCATTCCACGATTGCTCGGCAACGCGCCTCAGGACGGGGTACGCCTCAAGGTTGAACGTACTGCGAGGATGATTCTTGAGGAAGGCGATCTTGCAACGTTGGACGCGCTTTTCGGTCTGTTTCGCGCCACGCCCGCAGTATTCCGTCTGTCATATAGGCATGGCAGAATCCTCCCAGCTGGGCCACTCGTAACTTGTACGTGACGCATCCGATCCTAGTGGGTCGACGCTGAACTTTGCCACAAGTCCTGAGGCTTTCTATGCTGGTGAACGACACTCAAGGTCTTCGCGAGAAAGCCGCTCCCTACGTAGCTCCTCCGATCATCGCTGTGCTGGAGCCTGCTCCTCCAGGGCTTCGCAGGCTAGGCATAGAAGAAACGGAAGCACAAGAACGACCAGCAGTTATGTACGTACGGATGGTCTACATAGATCTCGTCGAAGAAGCGCTGTCGCATCTCGCATTCGAACTCTGCGACGAGCAGCTTTGGACGCGGCTAGCAGAGACAGCGGTCCGATTCCGACACTTGCGCGCCGTCGAGGTCACGTCCTCCACGCGCGCGGAGGTGCGCAAATGGGCGTACACGCTCAGGCTCACGAACGCGGCGTTCCACGCGCTGATCAAGGACGATAAGTTCCGGTACCATCTCCTCGATGTCTCCGCCAATCCAGCGGCGCCACGGACGTCTGCGCGCGTGGAGACGACGATCCCTGCCCTTGCACAAAAGTACAGTCTGGATGACCTGCCGAAGGAGACACACGGGACCTTCTCTCGGATAGTCATGCCCCGTGTCCTGCAGGAGCTGGGCCGTTTTCGACCGTTTTCGGAGCCCTGCCCGACTGGGCTGCACAGGATGATGTGCTCCATGGCAGCCTACGAATCGCTACGAGTGAACGACGTGGTGGCTGTCAGACTAGTAAGCACAAACTAGTTCAGATCACAATGCAGAACGAGTACTCACATATCTACCCTCTACCTAGGCGAAGGGACGTATTCGGGATTGGCAAAGCGGGTTCGGCACAGCTGCGATCCAGTGCATGGCTTTAGCCGTGGACCACGTCACGACGACGATGCGGGACAGAGGAATGACAGACGACGCTATCAGAGCAGCCCTCTCTGGGTACATCCAGAAGCAACTCGGCCCTTCGAGCGAACATAGTGCTTGCTCGTGTCGCCGGTTCTGGTGGTGGTATCACGATGGCGGCCATGCAAAGGTATGCTCCTATTTCCTCTGACTATGAGGATGTAAAGTTGACGACAACCCGATCTCTGACTGACAATTTTGTGGCCACCGCAGCGGTCTTTCGGAGGCCCGCTCGTCCTGTACGCTTTTTCGCATCATATCATAGCGGCGGGCGGAACACAGATCCTCCGTCAAGAGCGCAGAGGCCCCTGGAGAGGCCCAGCGCAGGGCGCACTCGTGCTTTCGGTGCTGGCCGTGCGTAAATTCCGTCAGTGTGAGAGTACGTTGACATTTTGCTGCAGGCACAGCGCGCCCTCCAGGCGTATTCGACAGGAACGTTCGAGGAGCCGCCGTCCTTCTCGGCGTCGAGCTGGCGAGACGGCTGGCATTACCTTGGAAAGTCCGCCCACACAAGCAGGATGCCGACGGCACACTTGGACAAGGTCGTCCCCCAGCTCACTATCCACGAATGGCATCACCTTGTTCATCGCGCGCTCGCTGTACGTGGATATGTGGACATCACAATGGCCTCGCCGAAGGGGAAGCAGCGCGAGGATCCAGCAAAAGATTTGATGGGGACGCTTTGGGATGGAATCTTGGGCGTTCCAGACGATCCTCTACTCTCCGCCAGCCCTGTCGCGGAGAGTGTCAAGGTTGGGAGGATCGTTCCCAGGGCCGTCACTGCCGACGAATCCAGGGAGCCATCCAGCGGCGGCTCCTCGCAGACTTGTGGATTTGTGTTTTTTTAGTTGACGATGAGGTGGAATTAGGCACTAGGCCGATTTCGGTGTCTTGAACAACGCCATCTACATGCGCTTGCGCTGGTGCAGTTCCTGAGACTGTCCGCGCGCGAGCGTACTGTGTAATGGTGGGAGAGAATAAAATTGCGAGTACATACGCTATCTAGCACGTAGCATATACGCAGTCGCGATCCGTTTGAGAACTATGGACAGGCGAGGTCCACCCACAAGAACTCATGTCCAGTGACCTCTTCGGAAAGACCGTGCGAGTGCAGCTCTGCATGCCATTGAGGCATCGGCCTCGCCAGTGGTCGTACCTTCGCATTGAACAGCAGGATCAAGTGCGAGATCGGCGGGTCCTTGCGGAGCGTGCGCGGGAGACAGACGGGTCTGAAGACGAGGGACGCCTCCCTTGCGCAGCTTCGTTATAATATCGTCGTTGAAAGTTCAACGAGAAGTCTACAATCTTGTCAGCACTGAATGCAGCGTACATGTGCACAAATACGCACCGGGTCCTCACAGCCCAGCTCACTTCCGCAACGACTGATCCACCGCGGTCAGCAGGTTGACCACCGTTGCCGCGCTCTCCTGCATCCGCTGGTGCTTCGCGTACTCCGCTTCGATAGACTTTGCTGTGTCTTCGAGCAGCTTCTCTTCCGTGGGCAGCGCAGCAATTGGGTTGACGGGGTCGAGCAGCGGCAGTGCGCCGACACCGGTCTGGCGCAGGTACTCTGTAAGCTCGAGAAGCATCTGCCTGAGGGACTCTGCCTCCGCTGAGAGACAGTCAGACTTGCGTGGTCGCGGTGTAAACATGGGCGCAACACGCACCGGCGGTCTGGATGGGATTCGTGCCAGGCTGGTACGCGTGTTCGCTGGCGCCGCGCAGATGAGCGTGCAGGTGCATGCAGCACGGTGCCGGACCTACATGCCGGCGAGCACGCTGCGCGCGAGGCCCTGGATGCGCGCGAGGTGCTGCTGCACGACGTGGATGCTCTGCTTGAAGTCGTCCTGCGGGTTGCGCGCGGCGAGCGCGGCGTCCGAGAGCGGCTGCGCGCCGAAGGGCTGCGAGCCGAAGGAGACGTCGCTGAAGCCGAGCGGGCCGTAGAGCGACGTCTGGCTGGCCGAGGCGGGGAACATCGTCGAGGAGGAGAGCAAGGCGCGGGGACGCGCTTGCGGGGTCGGAGGCTCGTTAACGCGCTGGGCGTGACCCCGGGCACTGCAGTCCGCAGGCGGGACGTTGGGCATAAATTCTGTTCTGGACATCCTGACAGAGCATATGTACTAAACGCAGCCTAGTGACTACAGGTCCATTTTAACGGGAGATATTGAACGCAAAATCGAGAAAGTGAATGTCAAATGTTGGGTATCAGCGCACGCCCTCCGAGGCTACTGAGCGTCCTTCAGCCTATGCACGACCTGCCCGATACTCCCCATCGTCCACGTCCCACCCCACCCCTGCCTACGTTCGCTGCGCATCGTCCTCGGTGTCTTGGGCACCGCGCCACCCGTCTTAGCGGTCTTGACCCAGTAAGGCGCCTGCGGCGAGGGCAGGCTGCTCGCGGGGATAGTGACGAGACGCGCGTACGCGCTCGCCTGAGGGACAACGACGACCGCGCGCGGCGCAATGAGCGCAGGCGGGAGAGGCGACTTCACGCTGAGCAGCGCGGACGGCGGCGGCGGCGAAGGCAGCGGGGCGTCGGGCGGCGGGAGACGTGCGGCGAGGCGGGCGGGGCGTGCGCCGAAGCGGCGGCGGAACTCGGCCATGCGGCGTGCGTCACCGTCGACGATCGCGCGCTGTGCAGACTCGAGCGGCGTGTCCGACCCGGGGCGCGCGGCGCGGTTGACACCGCCGGGATGGCCGTCGAGCGTCGCTGCGCGCCGCGCCGTGGGGCTGTGCACCGCGTCGCTCGTGAGCGCGACGCCGCGCTGGATGTCGCTGAGAGAGCGGCTCCTGCGAAGGGTGCCGCGGCGCCGACGTGGGACGCTGGGCGTGCCCGGAGCAGCGAGTGGCGCCCACGCTTCGGCGTCGACGGACGTCGGGGACTTGACGGTCGCGAGGTGTGCGTCGTCGGATGCGCGCACGCGGTAGAGATCGAGGAACGTCGAGACGTGCGCGGCCGTGGTGGCGACCTGGCCGAGCGAGGGGTACACGATCTCGGCAGGCATGCTCGAGGCGAGGCACGCGGTGAGCTTTTCCATGCGATGGCGGGGGCTGTGCAGGGGCGAGCAAGGCGTGAAGAAGAGCGAGGGCGACGTCCCGCTGGCTGGAGGAGTGGGCCTAGAGGAGATTAGGATCTGATGATAGTCTCGATACAAGGATGGTCGCACCTTCCGCTAACCTGCAGGAACGCGCTGTCTCTCAAGGGCGACTGGGGCGAGATCCCGGAGAACCTATGGGCCTGAGAGAGCTGCAGCGCCCTCGGTACATTCTGCCTGCGAGCAGCACGAGAAGTGGCAGCAGCGGTCCTGTTAAGCATTGTCTCGGTCGTGAGGCGGGTCGTGAGCGTGATGTGAATGCGAATGATGTTCGAACGTCAAGAAAGTAGAGGTGTAGAAAGCAGAAACCACCAATTGGACCAGCCAAGCTTGGGATTAGAAACTAGAATAGAGTAGAGTAGCGAAAGATTGTCGTCGGTCGACCTGGACGGAGGGGAAAGGGCGTCGCGCGGCCGCACTGCGTCTTATATGAGCATCAGCGACGCATCCAGGAGCAGCGCCTTGCGCACGGAGAGTCGTCAGGGTGCATTGTTTGAAACACTGCAGCAATCAAGACCGCACTGCCTGTAGCACCGACGCCGCGGGGCAATCACGCCCGGACCGGGAGCCTGATGGCGCATCAGCCCCGCCTCGTCCGACCGCGGGGCGGCGTCCAGGAGCGCTGTAGCGACGGAAATGAAGGATGACGCGGTAATCCGAAGGTTGAGGGTGGCCCTGGCAATATCTGCTGGAGGGGATGACAACTGCCCGCCCAGCGCGCTTAGCGCCCGGCGGTGGGCAGGCAGCAGTTCGCGTGATGAGGCAGG
Source organism: Phanerochaete sordida (assembly GCA_019973155.2). Taxonomy (NCBI): domain Eukaryota; kingdom Fungi; phylum Basidiomycota; class Agaricomycetes; order Polyporales; family Phanerochaetaceae; genus Phanerochaete; species Phanerochaete sordida. Next base: position 25,127 of record BPQB01000099.1, read on the forward strand.
ATGGGTGCCATGTTGACCGACAGGACAGATCTGATATGTGGGAAGGCGCGAGACAAAGCGAGATGCGTGCAAAGCAGTGTCGAGGTGTACCCCCGCCGCGCGGATGCATTTATCAGAGGGGATCAGGAGAAGCTCGGGACCGCGAGCCAGACGACGCCGCGGGTGACCGTGTATCCTGCACATTGTGCAGCCGAGCGACTTTAAAGTGAGAATCGACGACAGGATACATGGATCATATGGAAATTTACTCACGAAATGCGGAATAAAACTGCCACTGGGCCTGGTGCCGACTTCGACGTCCGCTGCGTCCCATTTTTGCGCAGCGCGACGGTACTGCCTAGCACTATCGATCCACTGCGTACGCGCAGCTTTTCCGCAGCAATCAGCGGGGCGAATACGAGATCACTGATGCCGCATTCAGCGTCGCCCATCGCAGCGTAGCGGACGAGCTCGACCGCGCGGAGACGCGGCAGGCCTGCGAAGTGGGCCCACGAGCCAGTGCGCTCGCCGAGTCTATGTTCCGCAGACTGCGCGAGGTCGCCCATAATTTTGACGTGTATCTCGCTGATCTGCATCATCGTCAGCACCGGCGTGGACAGCGTTCTGGTTGCACTGGGCGTGAGCAACACGTTCAACTTACGGAAGAGTTGTCTGGTGCGTCTGTCTAAGACGCTGTATATAATGTCTGCATGTCGGCCAGTTGGTCATTAATTAGTACAAATGGAGTGAAGAGCATGCGACGTACATGTGTATTGTAGAACCTGCCATAAAGGTGCTCAGTCTGCAGCCACATCGTCCATAAACCGATCCAGAGCAAGCCCAGTACTTGCCGTCGTCCACGTCCCGCCGCCCCATCTGTCCGGATCCTCACCGCGCAGCGCCCTGGGAGCCTTCGGCAGCACTGGCAATATCGCTGCGCCCGCCCTCGCGCTCTTGGTCCGGTAGTCCGGGTGTCCGCTGCGTGCCATTTACGCGTTGCGCGACAAATTCGCCATACTGCCCTTCAATCCACAGGGCATTCATCTTTCCCGCAGAAATGAGCGGCCCGAACGCACGGTCGCTGATGCCGAGCGCGGTATCGGGCATCGCGGCAGGGCGGATGAGCAGGACAGCACAAAGGTTCGGCAAGCGCAGCGCGGTCTCTGCGAAGCGAGACCATGTGTGCTCAACGAGTGTATGGACGGTGGCCGGTGAGAATTCCTGGGAGAGCATAATACACACCGTGCCGACGTGCATTCCCGTTGGCTCACAGACGGACGAGTGAGGCGTGTCGATCATGAGGCGCACGAACACGGCAGGACTGAGCTGTCTCTTGGTGTGGCGCTCAAGGTGGGAGAATGTAAAGTCTGCGTGGCGATCAGTGATGACTGGATAAATGCAAACTTGACATGGCGTACATAGATGCTCGGGCTCGTTTGCACTGAACTGGAGATCCACGCAACGAATGCTGGGTTGGCATTGCGCCGGCAGCGCAGCGCAGGAGGGTGCGGAAGGTGAACTTTCAAGGATGCTGAGCAAGTGCAAAATTGTGAAGTAGTCGCTGTTGTTGTTGATGCATGCTGAGAGCCGGTGGCGTCTACGGTTGTTTCTTGAATGCCGGCTCTCATGGCTCGAGACGAGCAGGGGTAGAAGATGTAGCGCAAGCAAGCTGTCTGACTTGATGTTGTGGAGGCGACCTCTGTACGGGAAGGCGAGAAATTCGCTAGTAGCAGGCTGAGTGTCGAACGAGATGTTTTGGATGTCGAGTTCGCCGAGTGACGGCACAGATACAAGCAGCCGGAAAAGCGCATGACCGTCCCTGAAGCGTAATCCATTGAGCATAAGCCCGGAGATGCTCGCTCCAGGAACCGCACGGGGAAGCGCAGCTTGCAATATGTGTGGGCTGGCAAGCGGAGAGTCAGCAGTGGCGCAAGCTACAACAATGAAACCGCTGCAGTTGTGCATGGCTTGGGCAGCAGGCGCTGCAAGGTGTAGCCAAGGTCTTCCTGTGCCGTTGACGAACATGCGGATATGGAATATCAGGTCGGTGATGGGCTCGAGCCCTGCAAGCGTGGGGGCTGCGAGGAAGAGCTGCAATTGTTGGAAGTCTGCAGCGGAGCGTAGGTCCAGTGAATGAAAGAGGAATTGCCGCGATAGGCGTGCCCAGTAGCGGCACACCCGGCCGATGCACGAGTGCGCAGTCTTGGCCTCATGCTGGGAGAGCAGTGTGAGCCCGGAGGCACAGGCGTGCCAAACGACATGCTGGAACAATTTCTCCGCATCTTGTCCAGGGCACAGAGTGCCTTCCGTGTACCGCCAGCACTGAGAATGGCATGGTCATATCAGAAAGTGTGCTTCCAGATGAATCTGACGTGCTTACAGTCTGTGCAAGCAGCGCACTGCACCGCCCCGTTGCCTCGCCCAGTGTTCTCCCAGACGCCCGCTGCGTTCCGTTTACGCGTTCCTCGACAATCTCCAAGCGCGACATCTTGCACGCAATCCAGTGTGTGCATAATTTCCCTTCAGAAATGAGTGGCGCAAACACACGGTCGCTGATGCCGAGCGCTGTATCAGACATCACGGCAGGGCGTATGAGCTGGACAGTAAGAAGGTGCGGCAAGCGCAGCGCGGTCTCTGCAAAGCGAGCCCATGTCTGCTCTACAAGTGTAGAAACTGCGGCTGGTACGAGTTTTTGGAAGAGGTCAATTTGCACCATCACGACATGCATGGCCATCGGCCCGCCTGCAGGCAAGTCAGACACGTCGGGCATGAGGTGCACGAGCATGACAGGACTGAGTGGTACCCCAGTGTGGCGCTCGACGAGAGAGAATACCAAGCCTGTGTGGCAGTCAGTGATGCTTGGATGATAAACAAGCTTGACATGACGTACATGTCATATCGGGCTTATCTGCATCAAGCCCAATACCCTTGCGATAAACGCTGCGCTGATACTCTGCCGGCAGCACAGCACATTCTTGTGCGGAGGATGAACCTTCAAGGATGCCAAACAATTGCAAGATTGGGGAGTAGTCGCTGTTGTTGTCGATGTATGCTGAGAGCCGCTGATGTCTCCGATTGTTCGCTGAATCCCTGCTCCCATGGCCTGAGATGAGCAGGGGCAGAAGATGTAGGGCAAGCAAGCTGTCTGACTTGACGCTGTGAAGACGACCTCTGTACGAGAGGGCCAGAAATTCGCTGGATGCAGGCTGAGTGTCGAACGATATGTTTTGTATCTCAAGTTCGCCGAGTGACGGCACGGATACAAGCAGCCGGAAGAGCGCGCGACCATCCCTGAAGCGTAATCCGCCGAGCAAAAGCTCGGAAATGCTCGCTCCGGGAACTGCATGGGGAAGCGCAGCTTGCAGTATGTGCGGGCTAGTGATCAGAGAGTCAGCAGTGGCGCAAGCTACAACAATGAAGCTGCTGCAGTTGTGCATGGCTTGGGCAACAGGCGCCACAAGGTGTAGCCAAGGTCTTCCTGTGCCGTTGACGAACATGCGGATATGGAATGTCAGGTCAGTAATGGGCTCGAGCCCTGCAAGTGTGGGGGTTGCGAGGAAGAGCTGAAGTTGTCGGAAGTCTGCAGCAGAGCGTAGGTCGAGTGCATGAAAGAAGTGTCGCCGCGATAGGCGTGCCCAGTAGCGGCACACCTGACTGATGCACAATTTCGCAGTCTGGGCATCATGCTGGGGGAGCAGCATGAGGCCGTAGGCGCAGACATGCCAAACAACATGCTGGAACAATTTCTCCGCATCTTGTCCAGGGCACAGAGTGCCTTCCGTGTACCGCCAGCACTGAGAATGGCACAGTCATATTAGACAGTGTGCTTCGAGATGGATCTGACGTGCTCACAGTTTGTGCAAGCAATGCACTGCATCGCTCTGCTGCCTCACTCAGTGTTCTCCCAGACGCTCGCTGCGTTCCGTTTACGCATCGCGCGACTGCCTCCCAGCGCGACTCCCCGCCCGCAAGCCAGAGTGCATGCATCTTTCCCGCAGAAATTAGCGGTAGGAACGCGCGATCACTGATGCCGAGGGCGTAATCAGGCATTACGGCAGGGCGGATGAGCTGTACAGCACGAAGGTGCAGCAAGCGCAGAGCGGTCTCTGCGAAGCTAGCCCACGTGTGTTCGACGAATGTATGAACCGTGGCTGCTGCGAGGTCCTGGGTGAGGTCGATGTGCATCATGTCGACATGCATGGCCGTCGACTCGCAGGTGGATGATACAAGTGCATCGAACTCGGGCAGGATATGCACGAGCACGGCAGGACTGAGCAGTAGTCCAGTGTGGCGCTCGAGGAGGGAGAATTCAAAATCTGTGTAGCAGTTAGTGATGCTTGGGTGCTGAAAACCCACAATATGACGTACATGTGTGCTTGCTCTGGCCGTAAATGCAACAAACTCTGAGTTGGCATCTGAACGGTGGCATCTTTTGCTCGGATGTAGATGACGAGCCTTCAGGAGTGCTAGCCAGGTGCAAGAGCGTGAGATAGTCCTCTGCGTCGAGGAAGTATAATGGGTCGCGTCTGCGCCTGCCTGTTGGCACAATATACCCACACACATGACTTGAGGCAAGTAAGGGCAGAAATAGCAGCGCGAGAAGCCCGTCCGACAAGACGGTCCTGAGCCGCCATCCATATGGTGGTGCGAAAAAATCTCCAAGGCCAGGCTGGGTGCTGAATGAGACCTTGTGCAGATCAAGGGTGTCGAGTGACGGGACAGATGCGAGCAGCCGGAAGAGTGCGTGGCCATCCGCGAAGCACAGCCCGTCAAGCACGAGCTTGGAGACATTCATCCCAGGAATTGCGCGAGGGAGCGCAGCCTGCAGTATGTGCGGGCACGCAAGTGGGAAATCGGTAGCGGCGTGGATTAAAACAGTGAAATTGTCGCAGTTGCACATGGCTTCGGCAGCAGACGCTGCAAGATGTAGCCAGGGTCTGCCCGTGCCGTTGACAAATACACGAATGGAGAAAATCAGGTCGGCGATAGGCTCGAGCCCTACCAGTATGGGTGCCGCAAGGAAGACCTGTAGCTGTCGAAATTCCGCAGCAGAGTGTAGGTCGAGCGAGCTGAAGAGGTCTCGCCGGGATAGGCGTGCCCAGTATTGGCAGACCCGGCTGATGGGCGATATCGCAGCCTTGGCCTCGTGCTGGGGGAGTAGTGCAAAGCCGTAGACGCAGGCGTGCCAAACGACATGCTGGAATAGTTTCTCTCCATCCCAGATAGGGTGCAGATTCCCCTCCGTGTACCGCCAGTTCTGAGAGCAGTATGGTCAGTTCAGATAGGCACAAGGTGCTTGAAAATATGAAAATGTACCTACAGTCTGTGCAACCAGTCCGCTGCATCGTAGCGCGGCTTGACCCAGCGTCCCCTCCGGTGCCCGCTGTGTCCTGCCGATGCCCTCGACGACGATCGATCCTTCGTTGTACCAGTGTGTACACAGCTTATGCGCAGCAATGAGCGGCTGGAATCCACGATCGCTGATGCCGAACGCGGCGTCGCGCGTAGTAAAGGGGCGGACAAGTAGAACCCCGCAGAGATGGCGCAGACGCAGCGCTGTCTCCGCGAAGCGAGCCCACATATGCTCAGCTAGCGTGTCTTGTGCAGCCGGCGCAAGGGAGGTTAGAAAGTCAATGCACAGCTCCTTGATGTGGATGGCCGTCGGCTCGTGCTCGGACGTGCTTGGCTCTTCGGGCGTGAAGCGTACGAGCACCCTGGGGACAAGCCGCGTGTAGATGTCGCTATCGCCCTCATCATAGAGGCAAATAGAGAGGTCTGCGCGGTGGTGAGTGGTGATCGTAGGCAGAAGAAATTGGTTATGACGTGCATATCAGTTCGGGATCTGCCTGTTGTTTGACCATCTCGACGATGCGTAAAGACTTTGCCCGACGCACAGCCCAGTCCTCCACAGATGCGGAACCCTCGAGGATGCGGAGTAGCTGTAGGAGCGTGTGGTAATCGTCGCTGTCAAGGAGGCGCGTCGCGCGCGTGCGGCGCTGGTGAGTAGGAGTCGGTCGGCTATGTCGGCCATAGCTGTTGCTCGCGACGAGCAGCGGCAGGAAGTGCATCACAAGCAGGTTGTTTGACATAATGTAGTTAAGGCGCCACAGGTACGGCGATGTAAAGTCCGTCCTTGTGGGCTGGCTGTCGAAAGTGAGATCGTGTAAGATGAGATCGCCGAGCGTCGGAATGGACGCGAGCAGCCGGAAGAGCGTGCGCCCATTCGCGAAACGCAGGCCCAGAAGCTGAAGTGTGGAGATATTCAGTCTAGGGAGCGATCGCGGAAGCCCGGCGTGCAGCACGTATGGACTCGTGAGTGACGATTCGTGGTTGGGATTTACTATGACAGTAAGTTTTTTGTGCATAGCTTGAGTCATGGACGCAGCTAGATGAAGCCATGGTCTGCCAGTACCTTTTACAATCACATGGACGTCATAGATTAGATTGGCGATAGAATCGAGTCCTACAGGCGTCGGTGTAGCCAGGAAGGCCTTGCACTGCTGGAGCTCCGTGGCGGAACACAGCGTGACTTCGTAGAAGAGCTTTCGCCGGACCAAATTTGCCCAATAGCGGCACACCTGGCCGATGCGCGACATAGCATACTTGGAGTCGGTGGTTAGCACATTCTCGATTATGTGCTCGAACAGCTCTTCTGGAATGCGAGTGGCCATCGCGGAACGATACAGTGGGGGAGGAGAAGTGGAGGGCTGTGCTTTGCTGCTCGAGTAGAATCGACGCCTGGTACTGAGCCATACATACGGCGAAACAACATTGTTGTCGGATTCCTGGCTGGCCATGTGCAAAATCGGCCGTAAGGATAGCGTAGCCATATCGGTGATGGAATCTCTTGATTTGTTATGTTGTTAGCGTGTGTGTTGCGGGCAATAGAGTATGTCCTTGGTAGTGACTTGAGAAGCTGGAGGGAAAGCGAATGCCTTGACTTCCAACGGACGCCTTGTCATCCTGCGAGTATATAACGGGTCGATATACGTTCCCACAGAGCCCATAGGAACTGACAAGTATTAATTGTACCCAACAAATGAGAGCACAGCATGGATAGCTTGATGACTTTGTAACGCGCGTTCTTGTCCACAGTGAACCTTTCAGCATAGCATCGACGGGAAGCTTGACAGCGCCGCAGGCGACCATGTATCCCCTGTGCTTCCAATAAGGCAAAAGGTTAGTACTTCTCACAGTGTACAAGGTTCCAGCTGGACGTACTCGCACATTATGCAATCAGCTCCTCACTTCGCCCCTCCTCTCCTTGGGCACCCGCTGCGTCCCATTCACGCGCAGGGCGACGGTCCGGTTCGAGTACGCATGCTCGAGCCACCGCGCGCGCAGCCTGCCCGCAGCAATAAGCGCTGCGAACGCACGGTCGCTGACGCCAAGCGCGGCGTCGTGCAGGGTCGCGGGGCGCACGAGCTCGACGGCGCGCAGGCGCGGCAGGCGCAGCGCGGTCTCTGCGAAGCGCGCCCACGTGCGCTCCACCAGAATGTCCGCCGCGGCCGGCGCAAGCGTGTCGGCGAAGCTGATGTGCACCGCGTCGACGTGCATCGCCGTGGGCCCGTGCGCGGGCGCGCCGGGTGCGTCGGGCGTGAGGTGCACGAGCACCTCGGGGCCGAGCCGTGCGCCGCCGCGGCGCTCGACGAGGTAGAGTTGGATGTCTATGTGGCACTGAGCGCGCGTGTATGCGAGCGGAGAGAGGCGCAGCGTACAGGTCTGTGCGGGTCCACCCGCATATAGTCGGTCGTGGATCCGCCCGACGGCGCGGCGGCACTCGACCGGCGGCACGGCCCAGTCATCCGCGGACACGGAGCCCTCGAGGATGCTGAGCAGGTGCAGGAGCGTGCGGTGGTCCTCGACGTCGAGGAGGTACGGCGGCGCGCGCTCGCGGCGGCCTCTGGTCGCGGGGTGGCCGCAGCCGTAGCTTGCGACGAGCAGCGGCAGGAAGTGCAGCGCGAGAAGATCGTCCGACACGACGCCTCCGAGGCGCCACCCATACGGCGGCGCGAAAAAGTCGCCGGTCGTGGGCTGGGCGTCGAACGCGATGTTGTGTAGGTCGAGCGCGCAGAGCGATGGGACGGACGCGAGCAGCCGGAAGAGCGCGCGTCCGTCTGCGAAGCGCAGCCCGTCGAGCACGAGCTTGAAGACGTTTCCACTTGGGAGCGACCGCGGAAGTGCAGCCTGGAGCATGTGTGGGCGCGCGAGTGGGCAGCCGTCGGCGGGGTTTACGACCACGGTGAAGTATTCGCAATTGCACATGACCTGATTGGCAGACGCTGCGTTGTGTAGCCAGGGTCGGCCAGTACCGTCTACGATGGCGCGAATGGAGAAAACGAGGTTGGCGATAGGCTCGAGGCCTGCAATTCCCGGCGCCGCAAGGAAAGACCGCAGCTGCTGGAACTCCGTGGCGGAGCGCAGAACGAGCTCGCCAAAGAGCCGGCGCCGAGACAAACGGGCCCAGTAGCGACAGACCTGGCCAGAGCGCGAGATCGCAGTCTTGGTTTCGCGCCGAAGGGGCAGCGCAAAGCCGTAATCGCAGGCGTGCCAGAGTATGTGTTCGAATAGCTCCTCAGGGATGACATTTGCCATCGCGGAGCGGGACCGTTGAGGGCGGAAGAGGGAGATGATACTTGGCAGTCCGGATATCGGCACCGGGTTATGAGCACACAGGGTGTTCTCGCATCGCCTTCAGGTTCCTGACTGACATTTGCGCACAGCCAGCTTTGACGATGGCACGGTCATGTGGAATAAGAGACCTTCGAGATGGCTATCGCTGGAGCAGATCAAAGCGACCCCTGGGGGCGATGTGCTGGACCCGTGGGTGCGACCTAGATACACTCCAATAAGTTAGAACGCATGGAACGTAAACGCATGGCTCATTACCTGTTTTCAGGCATATAAATGGTTTCTGGTGAGCAGATGCTTCCGTCGGAGATCTGAGTATTATGCCGTCTCCAACGAGTGGGTATACAGCATGCGCAAACTGCTGACTTCGTGCAGTGCCGCACCTAAGGCGCGCAGCGAACCTTTGAGCACAGCATAGTTGTCTTCACGCAGGACTTTGCATTAGACAGGACTGCTAGCTTAACAACCAGGGCGGTTTCAGTGAATAAGTTCGGCAATATTTCTGGAGTTATTGGACTGGACACAAGAGCCGTATGAGAAGTGAACTTACCCCGCCCATTCGCAACTACCACGGAGGACACGCGCATACAACCAGCTTTTCTGCTTGCATTTTTCGGGAATATCGCTGTTGCCAGCCGCACGCCCTAGAAGTGTCGAATGCGGTGGACAACGAGGAAGAAGCTGCGAGGAGCCAGAGACGGAGGCGGATGCGGGCGAAGCTCGGGCAGGGCGAAAGCGCGCCGAAGGGGTCCCCACGTGCCATTCGCGTGGACGGAAGCGCCCGTTGACAATCTTTGCGCGAAAGCTTCTGCTCGTCACCGTCAACGTCCTCAAGCCTCAAGACCTCAACAAAATGGTGAGTACGGCCGCCAGCCCGCGCCGTGGAGGTGTGCAGGAGCTCGACAACCGTGGATGTCTGGATATTCCGTGAGTTACGAGGGTGGATGGTACGTCGCTCGTCTGGATGACCCTGTGAAGGCTGCTCACGCTTTCCCGCAGACAGACTCGTCGCCCCCTCGCAGACATCCATGTCAGCGAACACAAATATACATGTGCGGAGCTCCTTGAGCGATGAAGCATATTGTGGATGCTGGGCCCGTGCTCACTCGCTTCGGCGAGGCGAGTGCGGGCGTTAGAGCTCCGAGTACACCGACATGACGACGGGCTACCCGCTTGTTCGAGCATATCGCTGATATTCGTCTCAATGACCAGCCCAAGGCCACCAAGACCGGAAAGAAGCCCGCTGCTGCGCCCTTCGCCAGCAAGACCGGCAAGGTCCAGAAGAACCCTCTCTTCGAGTCTCGCCCCAAGAACTTCGGTATTGGTGTGTACCGCTTGCGCTGCGCGAGAGCCGCGGCGTGCTAACAGTGCTGCAGGCCAGGACATCCAGCCCGTCACCGACTTGACCCGCTTCGTCAAGTGGCCTGAGTACATCCGCCTCCAGCGCCAGAAGGTCATCCTCAACCAGCGCCTCAAGGTGCCCCCTGCCATTGCGCAGTTCTCCCACACCCTGGACAAGAACACTGCCACCCAGCTGTTCAAGCTCCTCAACAAGTACCGCCCCGAGACCAAGCAGGAGAAGAAGGCTCGTCTCGACGCCGTCGCGAAGGCGACCGCCGAGGAGAAGGAGGCGCAGGCCAAGGACTCGAAGAAGCCCCTCTTCGTCAAGTACGGCCTGAACCACTGCGTTGCTCTCATCGAGGCCAAGAAGGCGTCGCTCGTCGTCATCGCCCACGATGTCGACCCCATCGAGCTCGTCGTCTTCCTCCCCGCGCTCTGCCGCAAGATGGGTGTCCCCTACGTCATCGTCAAGGGCAAGGCCCGCCTCGGCACGGTCGTCCACAAGAAGACCGCCGCCGTCGTTACCCTCCAGGACGTCCGCTCTGAGGACTCTCGCGAGCTCGCGACCCTCGTCTCCGCCGCCAAGGCCAACTTGTGCGTATCTCATCGTATCTTACAGCCGCCCCGTTCGCTCACTGTCCCTCGCAGCACCGACAAGTACGACGAGCACCGCCGCCAGTGGGGTGGAGGCATCCGTGGCAACAAGTCCACCCAGATGCTCCGCAAGCGCGCCAAGGCTGCCGGCCAGACGCTGTCCGCGGCCAACGCTGCCAAGCTCTAAGTGTGCCTTGTGGTCGAGTAGGCTTGAGGTTTCTTTGAGACGGTCGTCGTGTGGACGTGACGGAAAACAGCGTTCGCGCTGCCACGCATGGGTCGAGTCGTGTACCCGATACTTGTTATGCTGTATGCTATACACATCTGTATGCTATTCTGCATTTGCCGCTTCGTGTATCAATAGTCGTGCTCTGGAGTTTGAACTTCGCCTTGAATATGAATCTGAGGTGAGATGCTTTGCCAGGGATTCCGACTGTCGTCATCGACCGATTGTCGTCACTCGTGAAGACAAAGTCAGGCCACATTCCGCGACATTCCACGGTATTTCGCGATACATGGGATGGTGCGACAGATTCCTGCATGCGTACGCCTCATTTCGCATGTCAGGTTGCGTATATGACGTGCTGCCCATGTCCTCCTTCGCGTTTCTCATGCAGGATGAGCGTGCGACTGCGCGCGGAGATCGGCACCAGACACACCGCGGCCAGCGACATTGCAATCACGCAGTGACATACGGGCTGCGGCGATAGCGGGTGTGCAGATAGCGGGTGTGCGTGCACAGCAAGGAGACGGGGTGCGTATGTACAGGAGGATCGCGAGCATCGTCAGCAGGACGTGTGAACGCCCCGGGCCCCAGCCAATTGCGCGCCGCGCGCCGTGTGGCGGTCGCGCGAGCCTCGGGTCCTGACGCGGACGCGGAGGAGCGTACGTGCCCTGGAAGCGGCGCGTCGAGATCAGAATGTGACGCAGGACAGAGCACGGCGCGCGTACCGGGGGCTCTCGCGGGAGGGCGCAGGTGCCACGGGCCTGACGTGGGCTTGACAGCGATGGGCAAGGACGGGCCTGACATGGACGTGGCACGGGCGTGGCACGCGTGTGGCAGTATCAGGGCGATCCCTGTGTACGTCACCGCGGCGTTCCTGGGTAGTTCCTGTGGGCGACACAATAAGGGCGCATGTCAGACGGAGGGCCCGCGATGGCGAAAGAAGCGCACCAGGCGCGGCCGGAGCTGCAATTCCGCGGGCGAGCGGCGTAGGTTGCGGGGTGCCTGCCGCGGGCGACGGCTGCACGGTGACTGTTGCGCGGTGACTGTTGCGCGAGGTGTGGTTGGACGAGGCCGGGACGGTGCGCCGCCGGTGTGCGCGGAAAGACACCGGCCGCGGGAGCTCTTCGCGCTGGCAGCTCGCTTGACAGATTCTCCACCGCGTGGATGCGGCCGAAAGGCACAGCGGTGGGCGTCAGCGTTGGGCGAAAGAAACACCTGCGCGATATGGAGTTGAAACGGCCTGCCGGGGCCGTCTGTTGGGTCGTCTGCCGGGTCACCGCCGGTCGGCGTCCCCACAGAGCACGCGCCCCACCAATCCTTGCGGCCGCCACGACATAGCGGCTGGCGGCGCCCCGAGCGGGGCAGCCTGCAAGGGCCGCTGAGTTGTGACGCCGGAAGTCGAGGTGCGGCGCGTGCGCTGCGGGATGGTGCCTGCTCGCCAGGGGCAGCGTGTCTGCGCTGTGCTTCCCCGCGGGCTGTCAGCCGTGACGCGATGACGTCGGGTGGGTGTGTACGCCTGGGGCAGCAGGCAGGCCTGTGCAGACGGGGAGCGGAGGGTGGCGGGGGAGGGAGGGAGTGAGTGGTGGTACGACAAAGAAGCGGGCGTATGTCGCGGCTTTATAGGCCCCAGGCGGGCTTCTAGCGCGACTGGGCACGCGCGCGCTCCCGTATGGGGGCACCCGCTTTCCCCACTGGCACCGGTGGAGAGCCCCTGCGAATGAAGAACATCAGACCAATTCGGCGGGGGCCCGTGATAGCGCACCCAGTAAGCTATCGCAGCTGTGATCGCGAAGCCCCCGGGCGGCGGGGCCAGCGCCGGCGACACGCCCGTGCGCACACCCGCGTCCGCCTTTGCACAGTGTGGCGACAGATGGCGAGCGCGGGCGTGCTGCGCCGGCGCGGAAGCGAAGGCGTGCCCCGCAATGAATGCCTGCGCGGGATGCGGCCGTTCCGAGCGAGATAAGACGGCCCTGCAGGGAGGACACACACGAGATTTCTGGGGCTGTTCTGGACGAAAATCGGTCGCCTTCCAAGCCAATTGAGCGGGCTGGGGGTGGCCAGCGTGCCACAACGCTCGCAGGGGTTGCGCGGCGGACGTAATACCGGCTGTCCGAGCGTGTGGGCCCTGCGAGCCACGATAGCGACCCCGGAGCATACCAGGGAACCGCCGATTGAACCCAGCGAATTCGTTGTTCTGCCCACGGTGCACTTGATGTGTTATGTTTGCGCGGGTGCCCTGCAGATGAATGCGGTAAGGGCAACGACTATCTAACCCCTAACCCTAGACGCTTACATCATATGCGGCTGGCCGCGGGTGGAGCAGCGTGAAGCGCGGCGGGACAAGGAGAGGCTCGCATCTCGACTTGCTACCTTTCATATCGATACCTGAAGAATAGGATAATCAGCTGAGAAGCCATGTCGAAGGGACACGCCAAACATGACAGCCCGAAGGCAAGCATTGGCGAGCGAATGAGGTGCGTGCCCGCCCGCCACCGCGAACTCTAGCCACACTGACACCGATCGCTCGCAGGGAAGCCCTACATGGTGAGAGCGAAGCCGTCTGCGCGCATGTGCCCCGCCCCGCGCGGCCGTCACGCGACTGCACCCTGCGCTGACACGGGAGCGGTGCACAGGTCACTTCCGCGAAGCCCTCGAGGGCCGGCACAGCGCGGCGTCCGAGTACGGCGACCCAGACCGCGAGCTCGCGGAGGCAGAGGCAGAGCGGCGCACAATGATGGGCGAGACGCCGAAGGGCTACAGCAGCGAAGCTCCCTACGACAGCGACAAGTACCTCGGAGGCGGACGCGGGGCAGGCGCGCCCGCGGCCTTCGACTTGGGCATTGCTGCCGGCGCCGCCGGTGCGAATCTGCAGGGTCTGTACGGCGCGTCGGAGGGCAACAGCACGGCGTTGGAGCCGCGCAACGGCGGTGGGAGGAACAATCGTGAGTTCGAGAGGCGCGAGGGAGTGTCAGGGGGCGACGTGCGCATGGAGAGCACGGAGCCTGCGGTCGACCATACGTACGCTGGGCCGGGCACTGGCGTTCCGTCGAGTGGTATCCAGCGCCTGCCGTAATGACATTTTCCATTGGGGGTGTCGCTTGCTGCGTGGCGCTGCGCCTGTGTCTTGGCCGCGCTGGGCGGCGTGCTTGCGGTGTGATGAATACGATGCGCCTGTGGAAGCGCAGGTTAATATTCTCATGTACAGCGCTGCGCGGGCGTCGAAGCTGGGCTGAACTACGAACGTGGCTCGACAGCTGACAGATACCGCACCGGTGCGTAAGGAATGCGGCCGCCGACCACACAGACGATGAAGCGGACCGTCCAATTCGGAGGTTGACGGGAGCATGCGCTCAGCGAAGGCGTGCAAGCTTGAAAGCTTGTAATTAAGTTCGGGTGCAATCAGTGGCTTCTCTGTTCGGGAAGTGCGCGGCCCTGCGAGATATATCAGAGAAGCTTCATTAAAAGTGTGAAGAGAAGTACGTACTTAATGTACTCGTGCGGAGCCGCGGTTCCCATGTACGCGGGATGGCCGACGTCCCCGCTGTTCATTTTAGGTTGGACGCGGAGCTTCGATAAACGACCGTGTCCGGTCGGGGATGAGATGGGCGAATGAACGCTGGCCAGGAATAATGAAAGCGAAGCACGGCGTGCGGGAGAAGAAGGTCTGCTCCTTAACCGTGTAGAAGATCCATCGCGTGATCGAGGAGAACGCGTCACAAGACGACTCTTCTACGATCGCGCTTGACGGCAGTCTGGTGGTTCTCAACCTCGTAGTAGCACCGTTGGGTGAAGGTGGGGCCGAATGTATGCGCGCAAGGCGCGGAGCAGCGTACTGTGGGTGCGCTTTCGCTGGCCTGGAGTCAAGCGAGGATCGTCGCTCGCCGTCTGATAGCAAAATACGGCTGTAAAGGAGTGGAAGTAAGCATGCAGGCAGATACGGACGCACAGATACTCACAAGAAGGGGCGTGGATTTGTAAATCGCGATTGTTGTGGCGAATGCCGGCTTCTGCCCCTACACGACCCGCAGAGAAGCCGGGCACGTGAGCGGCGGCGGCTTGGGAGACTCGGCAGAGCCTACTCGTGCGCATACATGCGGCGGCGGAAAGAGAGGCGGCGGGACCTCTCGAATTTGGGGGAAGACGGCTGGCATGGAGCTGCGCTCGGCAGCTGAAGGAAGTTGCAGGTGAATTTGCAACGTACCCTAATGGAGATAGGAATCCCGCGGTCGAGTGGCATCCCTGCAAAGACGGCACTCTCAAAAAATTGGGCGCATATACCCAGCTGCTATGCTTCGCATACATCTCTGGCTGCGGTTTTCGCAGGATCACGTCGTCGCTGGAGTTTGGCGGGAAGAAACTGACGATAAGTTATTATTACGCAAGAAATTGAGCTCAAATACATAGAATCACGTACCATTCAGTTATCAGCCTCCAAACATTACCGGAAAGTGTGTCCTACCGCACCGTAAGTCTTGACCCTCGCGTACGACTTGGTTCAGCCTTGTGATCGCAGTGTGGGACTGGCGGAGTGCATAGCTCTGGAAGGAACGATATAGCATCGGTTTCGCAGCAATCAATTATCGTATGTAATGCCACGACTGTGGATGGCGGAGGCAGGGGGAGGATGGTGGTTGAAAGAGAAAGACGTCGTCCGAGACGTGCGCTTGATTTGGAAGGCGGCGGCTTTGGATCCTAACACAACCAAATAAAGCTGCTTACCGTGGGAGTATCTGCGTACTTACCTTCGTCTTACCCTAGCACTTGGTCTGGCTCGGGCTTGGGAAGTATGTAGACCACCTGTGAAATTGAATGTGCAGTGATGCGTGCATTGAAAGAGGATCCATTACATAGATACATAAGTGCGTGTGCGACGATTATACAAATTGCTGCGCTGAGATGAGGTGTATTCGTGAGATTAAGCAACGTGAGAGACCAATCCAAGCAAATTATACACTAGAGGCTGATGAGGAACGGCCGCTCCTCCTTCACCGCAAACAAAATCAGGAAGCGGCAGCCGTCGGCCTTGCGCCGCAGCACGGCCTCGCGGATCTGATGCACGTACGCCGCCTGCGCGGGCGGGACCTGCGCGAGGAGTGCCTTCCACGCGTTCTCGTCCGCGAGCCACGCGGTGCTCTGCGTCATGCTGTCGAAGACGCTGT
Source organism: Phanerochaete sordida (assembly GCA_019973155.2). Taxonomy (NCBI): domain Eukaryota; kingdom Fungi; phylum Basidiomycota; class Agaricomycetes; order Polyporales; family Phanerochaetaceae; genus Phanerochaete; species Phanerochaete sordida. The sequence goes on from BPQB01000099.1 coordinate 41,057, forward strand.
CGCCGACGTCGACCGCGACGATGGGCACGTGCGCCTGCGCCATCGCGTTCCGCAGGTCGACGCCGAACTCGAAGGCGCGGTCCATATACATCTGCTTCGTCTGCTTGCGCTGCTTCTTGGCGTCGCCCTGGAGCACGAGCTGCACCTCCGGGCCCGTCGTCTCCTTGGAGGCAGCAACGGCTGGGGTGCCTTCGGAAGCCGAGACCAGAGGCGCGCCAGAAAGAGAAGCGTCGATCCGCTTCTGCTCGGCGATCTGCTGGTGCAGGAATGGGACAAGTTCCTGTCGAGACACTGGGAAACGATGAGCTGGGCGTCTCGCAGAGACAGAGTGGACACTTACGCTCGTGTTCGACACCCTTCAAGACACTCTTAACCTTGAAAGCCGGCTGATCTCGACGGGCATTGCGCGGACGGGGATAGACGATGAACCTGAAGCGGGTCAACAAAGGGTCGATGCATTCGTTGGGTCCAGACTCACAGGATGCCCTCGCGCGAGCACTGCTCGACGACGTTCTCGTGCTCGACGGTCTGGAGACCAAACTCGTACATCATGTCCGCGCTGATGCCGCTGCGCCAGAGGAGCGCGGCGACCTCGAGGCGGTCCGCGAGGTGGCCGGGCTGGTGCGAGACGACGTAGACGTCGCAGCGGCGCGGGGACCAGTAGCCGTACGAGCGGCGCTCGCGCAGCAGCGTCTTCTGCGCCGCGCTCTGGAACGCGGCGAGCGCGCCCGTGATCTTCTCGAGCGAGATCTGCACCGCGACGGCGGAGAGGCCCTCCGTGCGCGTGCGCACCGGGCTGAAGCGGTTGATGAACTTGTCGTAGCGCCCGCCGATCGCGAGCGTGTCTGACTTGCGCTGCGCCTGCTGTCGCTTGACGACCTCGAAGCAGAGGCCGTCGAATAGATGCGACGGGTTGCGCATCATGAAGAGCGGGTGGAAATAGATCGTGCGCGTCACGCCCGTCGCGGCTGCAAAGTACAGAGTGCTCTTGATCTCCTGAGTAGCTTGGTGAATGCTGAGGACCATCTGTGGCGATACGCGCTCCAAGCGCGCGACCATCTCGTCGACATCGGCATCTAGAGAAACGTCAGTAAAAGGCGATAGGGACTGATCGTAGTCGCCTCACCATTGTCTGCCAAGATCTCGATACAATCGACAAAGCTCCGAGTCAACCCCTTCTCGATAAGAAGCTGTCGGCGCTGGGATGACGACGCGTTTGACTGCACGAGAAGCTTGAGGACATCGCTACGGATCTGAGGTGGAACCTGCTCGAAGAGCGCGTCGTAGACTGGAACGCCTGTCAGCCATGCTCGCGAAAAAGGACCCGAAAGAGCGTACTCCGCGTATGTGACAGGTGAATGTCATACTTCTCCAGATTCGCGAAGCTGTCGAGGACGTCGTTGACGATGGCGATGGCTTCCGCGGCAGCAGCGCTCGGGCCGGACTCGAGGTCCTGGGTGATGATGTCGAACACAGCTGCCTTGAACGCCTTCGGATGCCCGGCAACAGGACTGCTCAAGGTCAGACAATGATACACACCTCAGACTGCGGGATGCAGACTCACTCTGGGCGGTAGATGTCGCTGATGTGGAAGCGCTTGATCCTGCGGATGTTGATCCGCGCAGCCATGCGGGCGAAGGGAGCGAGAGGGTTGTTCGGGAGGGCGACGACATCGCCGTTGCGGTCCAGGAAGACAGCACGAGAGTACTCCTCATCGGGGTTGAGTACAGGAAGGAGCAGTGGCGGCTCCATGTCGATGGCGCCGTGTACGCGGAAGATTTGGACCATGCGGTCGTGTACAATGCCGTTCAGAGTCGTATGTTCGGGCACCTCGTCTTGGTCGTAGAGAACGCCGTGGGACGGCTTCGTGGTCTGGCTGAACAGCGTGGTCAACACCGACTGGCGGTAGGGCGAGTCGTGTTTGACTGCGAGGTAATTCAATACAAGTCGAAGGCAAAAGAGGATCAACGAACTCACCTATTAATTTAAGGGTATCTTTGAAGAATTCGTCTTCAACTCGTGGAGGCAGGAGGTTGCTCTGCGACAATTCCAAAGCGCTTGGTCGTTCGTCAGGATCGTGCTTCAGCAGCCACGAAATGACTGTTACCAACAGTGAGCAAAAGAAGGTAATAAAAATGCCATGAACGTACTGTCTCTCTGCCTTGTCCGGTGCGAGTCCCACGTCGAAGGGAAGACGACCTCAGGCGTCCGGAGCTGCTCGAGCACCTTGATACGTTCGGAGCCCGTCGTGAAGGGGTGGTTCATCTCGAAGAAGACAATACCGAGGCTGTACATGTCCGCCTTCGCATGGTTGCGCGCCTTCCCCTTGGACGACTGCACCTCGGGCGCGATGTACAGCCGGGTGCCGACGTCGAGCGTCATGTCCGCCTCGATGAAGGGCGTCTGCACGAACTCGGTGGGGTCGACGACCGCGAGCGCGCTCGTCGCGAGGCCGAAGTCGCCGATCTTGCAGTCGCCCTTGCCGTCGATGAAGATGTTCGTCAGCTTGATGTCGCGGTGCAGGATGTTCATGCTCGACATGTGCACGAGCGCGTCGACGATCTGCTGGAAGAGCCGCCACGCCTCGCTCTCGCTAAGGCCCTCCGCGATGCGTTCCTTGAGCGTCTGCCGCTCGACGAACTCCATCTGGATGTATAATGTCCGCGAGATGGAGGGCTGTGGTGTCGCAGGGCGCTTAATGATCTCGCGTCCACGCCCACTCACGGGCAACGCCACCTCATCACTGGACGTCGAGGTACCGTCGTCACTGCTGGTAGACTCTCCCTCGTCTGACCGAGGGGTGCCGCTACGCGTGAAGGTGATCGCGGGGAAGCTGTGACTCGGCGTGTCGTTGAAGTCGTCGAGATCGTCGAAGTTGATAGCGAACGGGTCGCTCTCCTCTTCTTCGGTCGTCGAGCCGTTGCCATTGGCGGTCTCTGGCATAGATGTCCCCGCGGACGAACCCACCGCCGAAGTCGCATTCGACACGTGGTCCGAGGTCTCGACCCAAGTCGTGTAATATCGTACGATATACCTATGGTTCAACCTGCTTAAGGTATCGACCTCGCGGAAGATCTTCTGATCGCTCTGGCTTGTACGTAGCCGGATCTTCTTGACTAGAGACCGGAGTCAGCTGCCAGTCACATGCGCGTCAGGTGGTACGCACCGGCATAGATTCTGGAGTCCATCTTGTTCCGTGCTTTGACGACTGAGCCAAACGCCCCACGACCCTGGTTTCCATCAGCATTCGTACGAAAACCATGCACGGCGAACACCAACCAGAAGCTCGAGTTCTTCCCAGTCCTCCTTCCATCTGCTCGCGTGCCGTGGTCGTGCGGCGATCGTCTTGTTGAAGTAGTCCGACTCGGGCGAACCACTGTAGTTTGTGACCGCGCGTGGCGTCTTGGGGCCATGGCCATTGCCATTGCCTGCGCTCATCGTCAGCTATGGTCGTCGTACCAGAGTGCTGGCACCCACCATTAATCGGGATCGATGGCGTACGAGCTGCACTGCTGAGCGCGACACCAGCCATGCTTGCCAGTAGTGAGTGCGGAGAGACATGTTTCTTGGAAGGCACGAGCATCGCGAGCGCATGCGCCTGCATGACTTGCGAGACGTTCGCTGTTGTACGCGTTAGTCCTGAGCATATATGCGCCAGGAATCAGGTCACGTACAGTTCCGTAGGGCGAGGTGGAAGTCTGGATAACGGTTCATGACGTCCAGGCCAAGCAGCATCTGCAGAAATATGATGCCGACGCAATGCACGTCACGATTCTTTGTATACTCCAATGGAGAATCCTGCGCGTCCTTCGGAAGCCTGTCGATATCATGAGCGATGGCTGACTATGACCTGAACGAGTTAGAGACGCACCAGCCCTCTGGGATCATCTGGTGCTCGGGTTTGCCAGGACACGAAGACAAGAACCGCTCGGAACGGTTCATGTCCAAGAGGGCGACGTAGAAGCCGACCTTGAATATCTTCACGGTCTTCGGGTCGCCTGGGTGTTTGCCAGGGACGAGCCCGACGCACTTCGGAGTCAGGCCGCGGTGAAGGATATTGGCGGTGTGTAGCGCGTTTAGCGCCGACAGTATCTGGGCGAGGTAGTCCGACGCGCGGTCTTCGCGGAGCGACTCGCAGTCTTCGAGGACATCGCGCAGAGTGAGGGATGGGCGGCGCTCGTGCAGAATGTATAGCTTCGGGGGAACATTCGTGTTCGGCAAGAGCAGCTTGGAGGCAAGCACGGCCAAGAGGTTGGTGTGCCGTACAGAGGACAGTTGGCGAAGCTCGTCGGCAAGAACCTTGAGTTTCTTCCGACCATGAGCAGTGGAGTAGTATCTGCCATTGAACTCGACAACCAGAAGCTCGAGCTGGAGCGAGTGTTCCGTGTCACAGAGAGGCTCGGCCTGCCATACCACGCCGAGGCATTCTACGAAGAGTCAGCGTGAGTCACAGCAAGTTCCTCATGACGCGCACCTTTCTGAGCCTGGTACAGCTTCACATGCGAGAAGTGGACGCCGTCCCAGAGTATCTCCTCTGGGAACGAGACTATCTTCGTCCCATCGTCGATGAGCGTGGCGATCGTAGTCTCGGTCGCGTCGGACTCAGATCGCTCGCGGTTGCGGTTGAGCCGCGCACGCTCGGCCTGCTGGCGTTCTGCGTCTGCGCGGATCTGCTCCTCGAGCTCGAGCTGCCTCTGGGCTTCGCGGCGGAGCGCAGCCTCTGCCTCCGCCTCCTCACGTTCTCTGCGAGCCTGCTCGGCCTCCAGGGCTCGGCGGTTCATCTCAGTCGCGAGCGAGCCAAGGGGCTCGATGGGTGGCATCACGTTGTTCTGGAGCCAGTCTTGCGCTGCGGCAACGGCCTATATGCGAATCAAAGGCCGGTTAGTCGCGTGTGCATGGGTAATCAGATAGGCAACAGGAACGGTCAAGCGAGGCGGGAGAAACGCGGTTGCCTGCTCCGCAGGAGGCGTGGCACAAAAACGAGTATAGCAACAGACACGAGGTGCCACGGGGCACGTAAGCTCTGCCAGGTGACCATTTACGGCAGGGAGATCGGTGTCCCATCGGGGACGGCTGGGCTAGTCTTGCGACGGGGGAGAGTCCGCGAGAGAAAGATGAGAAGCGACAAGATTGCCTAGAACATCGTCGCGGAGATGGTTCTCTTGAGCTTGCTACCCTGCGCCGGGCTCGAAGGCGTGGTCGAGGCGTATCGGGAGCCACGCGAAGTTATCCCGCGTTTCGGCGAATGTTCACGTTGAACGGCAACGTGTAGTGCAGGGGCAGCGTGGCAGATATGGGAGCAGGGCGAACACGAGGCGGGGGAAGGGCTCGAAGCGAGGCACAAGGTCGTGGGCACTTACCGAGAAGACCGTCTCCGTGTCCTTCAACTTCTGGATCTCGGCATGTATCACGGCGGATATCTTCGCTATATGTTGCGGCTTCAAGCCCGCGTACTGTTGCTGCACGGTCAGGATTGGCGGAGCCAAGGTCGGGTATGTCTTCGGGAACCTGGAAGACGGGATCAGCGATCACTGCGAGTGAAATGAACGGTCCAGACGCACTTGACATGGAGATTAAAGTAGATCTTGCTAGCATGTTCAGGGTCTGGGTGTCGAACGCGTATAATAAATTCTGGTAGTCGTGGTGCTCCCTGTGGAGCGGTCAGTGCGGCTCCCGTGGAATGGCGAGTGACGACCACGCACCTTCCAAGCTTTTGGAGGGGGGCAGTCAATAAAGTCGTCTTCGTAGATGCTCTTGAGCGCAGTGATTTCTTGTTGCTGTCGATTCTCTGGAAGATCATCCATGACTCGAAATGTGCGGGGTAGGACCAACAAGCGGGAACTTGTTGCTTGAGAGGGGAGGCCGGGAGGGACCTCAGCAGCTCAAGCCGACGTCGACATCGCGCTCCGCGGTCTGAAGGGGGTGAAAGGTGTCTGGGAATGGGGAAAAGGTAAAGAAGAGCGTAAAAGGATGAACGACCTCGCCGTCCCCACATGAGTATCACGTGATGTAATTGCATCTGAGATCTAACTTCGGGCAGGTCGCTGAAAAGTCCGAAGGTCAGGCACGGAGCGCCGCCTCAATCCTGGTCTAGACCCCGCGCACTCCGGTTCGTCACAAGCCGCTTTTCAGCCTCTGCTCACACCACACGATCCTTGGCTAGTCAACGAATTGGCAACCCAAGGAGGGGATAGCCGTCTCCAGTTGCTCAAGCTACGCTGAGCTACCGCCGTGATTAAGTAATGCATGTCATGAATCGCCGGCCCGACAGACGACATCAAAGTTGCAGGCGGACAGACGGGGCAGGAGATACGCTATGCGTTTACACAGGGGATCTGGAAAATTTCCACACTTGCTACACACTCCCGAACAGCGTGGAGATGCACATGCCAGATAGCCTCATGCTTACGCGTGGGGCAGCGAGCACGCGCATCAGCCGCAGCCGAACCGCGTTCACCGCGCGAATGTATATGTGTACGCATCCCGTGTCCAAATTCGAGTCAGATATTCTGATATTCCGACTGCAGTGAATTAATTAAGCATCGCTCATTGTTTTCTCTTCTGTGGCCACGGCCAGCAGCTACTTGTAGACAGGGGGCGCACCAACGGCGCACATAATTTAACTCGTGGCAAGTAGGCAGATCATTACCACGTAAGGAACCAGGTTCGAGATAGCGACGGTCTCTCCTTTACAGACCGGAGATTCCACACGCAGACGAAACGAGGCGACGCGCGACTCTGATGACGAGATGGCGAATTCACTCGATGATAGCCTGCGCTCAGCGGTACACGGGGTCAAGCGCTAAGGAGGCTCGACCCCACAAGCGCGTCTGCCCTGCTCTCGAGTTTCCTCCCCGACGACGGTCACTTCACCACCTCGGGCAGCTTGAAATCGCTCCGATGTGTTTATATGAGCCTTTCTAATTTCTTTGTAACCTCTACCGGTCAGCTCGCTGCCTATATCGAATATCTTGACTACCATTCGGCTGCGCGACGTCAAGCAGAACATCCAACTCGGGTGCCAGCAGCCGAGCCCGCACACGCCTTGTACTTCACCGCATCAGCTAGCGGCTGCGTTGTGGCATGTAGCAGGCCTGCGCGCGCCTCGTCAGCGAGGCATGGACTGCGTGCAGGCGTCGGTGCTCTGCACGGTCATGCGTACGCGGCAAATATCCGAGTTCGCCAGTCCAGCACCGCTTTGATCAGTTCAACTGGCCTGACTAGTACTATTGGAGTATATCCACTAGGTGTATGTTGATGCGCCGCTGCTTCTCGATCTGATTGACTTGTGTCAGACTGACGGAAACAAAGCTGAGAAAAGGTCCTTTTGGGCCGGTCGGAGCAGAACATGCGCCGCGCCAGCGCACGAAAAAGCGTGTGGAGATAGTCGTTGATTTCGTGAAGACGGTCGACCGGTTTTTGCAGAAGCGAAACTCTGCTGCTATCAACTGGTGTTCGACTGTATCGTCGTGCTAAGAGTCTGCACTAATGACCCTTCATAGAATTGCTCTGCGCCAGAACGAAGCCTGAGCTCGAAGTACAAGCCTGGAGCCAGTATCAGCGGAACAATGTCGCGCTCGCATAATTGTTTTATGCACTCCCTTGCGAATAGGACCCTAACGGTTCGGACGTTGATGTCCATAGATAAGCCCCGAATATATTTCTCCGAGTCTTTGAATGGGTGATCCGTCTGCACAAGCTCTAATGCGGCGAGACAAAGCAATCCAGCAGATTGTAAACTCGTCACGTAGTTTAGGACAATACAGCCGGTGCCGGCTCGTCCCACGGAATCCCCAGCGGCAGTCCCTCGTCCTTGCCCAGCTCCCGCGGCGCCTCTCCGGGCCGCATCTCGTCTATTTGCTTGCGCATGGTAGACGCACCGCTGACAAAAATATTCCAGTGATCAAACGGCATTGCGCGAATAGCCTTCTGGAGATGCGGGATACGGGTGATGTACCGGCTGGTTCCAAAATACTCCTGTTCAACGTAGTGCCAGCCGTCCATCCAGTTCGACGCGGAGAAGATACGAGGTTCGATGAAGACTCCCGTGGAGTATGCTTGCAGGGCTCGTTCCGCCTACGGGCATACAGAGTAAGAATAGGGGGTAACGCAGAGTATGATGTCACGTACCGCGAGAACAGAGAGAATCAAGGCCCCCTCTGGCGGCACCCAAATGCCAGGTATGTACCCACCCAGCGGCCGAACGTGGTTGGAGAAAGTATAGTGAATTAATGCGGAACCGAACAGCTATGATTCGGTGCCCATGATCATAAATAACCCATCGCGACTGCATTATAGAAACGAACGCACCTTGCCTTGCCCAGCCACCAGCTGGTACCACCAGAACGGTCGGTCTACGTCATTTGCGTCGCCAAGGATTTCCTGGATTTTGTCCGACAGTACTAGCTTGGCAGCGTCTTTGTCAAGCCCTTTGCTGAGTAATGTCGCCTTCACATGGTTCGCGAGGATTTTCAACCCCTGAAGGGCGGTTGCGCCAAACCCAAGTTGCCATTCTTGAAGACGGTCTCGCACCTGAATCGCAGATATCCTGTAAGCTACATCTCACGCATGAGCATTGCCACGCACCAGTCTTGCACAGATCTCCCGATCTTGCCACAGTTGCCAGTGGTAGCGGTATTCCGGGAGCTCGTCCAACATGTGCTGGATCTGTGCCAAGCCTGGATCCGAAAATGCATCACGCGTCCCCATTTTCTGGATCATGCGTAAGACGATCTTGTTGGTGAACACGCCGCGAACCTCTTCCGGCAGGTCGTCGACTTCATACCGCAGCTCCGAGCCCGGCAGCCGTGGCTCGAAGTCGTCCATGCCGAAGCCGTACGCAGTGATCTCGGCGTCGGCCGCCATGAACTTGAGCTTTCCGGCCTGGATGAGCGAGCGGAACGCGCTGTTGAGCGTTCCGAGCTGCGTCTCATGCCTGTGCGACTGGGACACGAGCTGAACATGACGCAGGCCCGAGAACTTGAGCGCGATCGCGGCGAACCGCGCCCAGAGCTCCCCACCACACAGCTCGAAGGCGCGGTGCGGGGCCTCCCCGAGGTGTACGGCGATCACCTGCACTTGAAGAGGAGTCGACCTGTCCGGCGGATCGACGACGTCTTTGGCTCGGCGCGAGTCTTCGTCTGCTGGGGCATCGGCGAGAGCAATCATAATTGGCGGAGCCGTCGACTGGAAACCTGTACGATCACTCGGATCTTTGTCCCGCTTGTTGAAAAATACACCTGCCACACATAAATTCAGTATACGATATGTTGGCGTGAACCTGATGAAACCCACAGTTCAGAGTCGGTACATCCCTTGAGGCAGAGTGCTCTGCAGCTCTATAGTCGCGTGTCATCTCGATTTGCTGCGAAGGAGTTGTGCCAAATAGGTTGAGGAGCTCGCAGATGATTCCCAGCTCGCTCGCCGATAAATGGTATTTCGCGATACGGCCAGGACTATCCGTAGGTCCATGGGAGGTGGTGTTCCTGAGCAAGCGCGGGAGCATAGCTATGGGGAGAGCGACATCGTCCGCCACGACGCTGTGCAGACGCAGGCCATACGGAAGGAGGAGAAAGTCGTCGGGGGTCGGATCGATGTCGAACGAAATATTCTGTGCAAACAACTTCACCAGCCGCGGCATGGACGAAAGCAGCCGGGCTATTGAGCGTCCGCTGGGAAAGCGCATGTCGTGCATCACGAGGCTCTCCATGGGCATCAGGGAGCCCGCGAGCGGACGTGGAAGGGCGGGATGCAGTGTACGCCATGGTCGGCGGCCGGTGGGTAGAAGCTCTACGGTGAGGGATACGTTTGGGTGCAGCTTTGGGAGGAGGTCGAGGAAGACGAGATGTAGCCACGGTGATCCGTGGCCGTCCGTCATAGCAGTGATGTGCTCTACTAGTCCGGCGATAGAGCATAGGTCGCTGACAGGAATGGATGTCTCCACGATGGTGCAAAAGGCCTTGACATCGTCCAGAGATCTGAGCATCGTCATGCGGAAGGCCTCGCGCCTCGCTATTTGAGCCCAATATCTGCAAACTCTGGCGCAGATGAATAACCCACGCAGTGAGCCTCGTTGCAGGCGTTCGTGTTCTCTATCACGGAAGCACGCGTGCCAGAGTATGATGTCGAACAACTCTCCTGGGATCTCCGCGCCTTTCGAAGTTTGCATCGTGTATGGACGAAAGGATGGTAGCTGTAAGGTGCGTGCAGAGGCCCGAGTATGCGAACGGTCGTGAGGTGCAGAAATAAGGCAAGATAATCCTATAAGTGCTGAAGATCAGCGCTCAGCGGTAACCATGAGCGACGTGGAGAAGCCGTTAAGGAAACCTGCACCACATGCCACCTGATTGCTTCTGCGATGTCTTCAAGCGTGGGAGGAGCGGAAAAGTGAGCAAATCATGAAACATGTGTTTTATGTGACATCGCAGGATACGTCGCATAAGTACATAGTCTGACAGCTTTCGTCGTCTCACCATTCGGCCAGAAAAGTGTTAAAGCGAATGCCCAGGATAAAGAAAAAAAACCCTACGTAACGTCGATCCCGTCGATCTCAATACCGCTGTTAGTGTTCAAGGAAGATTTCGCGATGCACAAATGTCTCTTCAGCTGAAATTCGTGCGAACCGATGCCGCACTGTAACTGCGATCTTCATTCTCATTTGAGATCACACAGAAAAGAGTTGAGTGACATCGGGGGAGAGGAAGAGATCACCTAGCTATCAGAGACGTCCGACGAGGCGCAGGACCATGGAGGACAAAGGCCGACACGTTATGATGCATCGTCCACAGGCGCGTTATATTATACAGTCATACATACAGGCACAGAGGCCGCGAATTCATCAGGGATTCGTAAGATATACGATGCATGCTACAAAATAAACTTCAAGTTCGTATCCTGCACACGCCAGTCAGCTCACGCGCGCCACACTAAACACACGAACACTCACGATCTTGTGCGAGCTCGATAGCTGCGGCTTCTGGCTGTAGTGCTCGCGCAGGATCTTGCGCACCGAGACGAGGAGCTCCTTGTACGTCTGGTTCGGGTTGTGGCGCCACGAGCGGATGAACGCCTGCCCCCGCCTTTCAGCATCACTTATAATCATACGAAAGGAAGCACCCACGTAGGACATCGCACCGGCAGCGACGCCGTCCTCGACGGTGTCCGCGCTCGTCTGCGAGTCTTTGCAGCCGCTGAACGAGATCTGCGGGGCGAGGCGTTGGTAGGGGTAGGCAGGGAATGACGAGGGACGTACGACGTCGGCGCTCGAAGCCTTGCGTTGCTGGTGTGCGCGTGCGATGCGCGTGCCCTTGAGGCGGCCGTCGGTGTGGTACTACGCGAGGCGTCAGAGGGTTAGTCATCGTGAGGCGCGTACGACGTACGAGGTACGGGAGGTCTGTGTATGCGGTCAGCGGGTGGTACAGGGAATAGCGGGGCGGTGCATACCGAGTGCAGTGCCAGAGTGGCAGGACTGGGGGGTCATGAAGACAGGTTAGACCTGTGTGGGTAGATAGAAGGAAGACGTACGTCAAATAAGGCCTGTATTAGGTTCGATCAGACGAGGCTCAAACAGGTCAACCTAGGAATCCTCACCGTGAGACGGCAGCCCGTGGGCAGCGGCGTGACCTAAGAAGCGTCAGCCAAGTCGCACCGCACAGACAGCCCAGAAACGCACCATAATATCGTGCATAACCTGTCCAGCCATCAGTATTTTACTAAGGCGCAGACAAGCCAAATGGGACTTACGTCGTCGGTGATAATACCTGCTTTGCGGAAGTCGACGGGCAGGATGACCTCGTCGAAGCCGTCGACCTCGTCGCCATCGCGATCCTTGACCTGCGAGCCGTGTCCCGAGTCTGCGAAGGGGGTCAGTGCGCCATCGCAGGCCCCGCGTGCGGGGACGTACAGTGGAAGAAGAGCGCGTCGTGCTTCTGCGCGCTGCGCACGAGCCACTTCATGCCGTCGATCATGTTCTGGCGCGTCGGGATTTGGCGCGGGTTGCGCGAGTCGTCGGTGAGGAGCACGATGTCCTCGGAGCGGTACCCGCAGTGGGCTACTCGTGTCAGAGCCATGTCCGCCACAGGAGGCGAGGAAGACGCACTGATCAGGAAGTTGCGCACGTTGTGCGCGTCGTTGATGCATCCGCTGAGCTGCTCCTGCGTGCCGATGTAGTTTACGCCGATCTGCGTGGGGCGTCAGTGCTGCGCCGGGATTCGTGCGGGGCGGCGTACGCAGAGCGCCTTCTTCCGGCCAGTGCACTTGGAGTACTCGAAGTGCGGCGAGGGCATCTGCAGTGGTGCGTCTGTTGGTGCGTCAGCGGCCGAGCCGGTGGGTACACAACGATGAGCTCACAGTGCTGCTGCTGCGGGTGTGGCTGGGCGACGTGCCCTTGGGCGCCATGGTGTCCAGGAGCCTGCTGAACGACTGTAGCGGGTTACCAGACGAGACGATGGAAGCCTGTCGAGATAGACATACCTTGCGGCGGTCTCGGCGAGTGGGAGTGCGAATGCGAATGTGAGTGCCTACGCGAGCGGTGGACGTGGCTGGACTCGTTCGAATATTCGACGCGTATGTCGACAGGCGATCGCGGGACGCCTCCGGACGGGTACGACGACGGCGCGGCGAGGGGCATTCCATACTGGCTGTGGGCCGAAGAGTGCGATGAGCTGTAGGACGGGGTGTGCTGGACCACCGGCATGAACGGCGATGGACTATGAGCGCTGTGAAACCGCACGTCAGCATGAGCACGGCGAGGATTTGCGGCGATCTTCCAGAAGATCGGCCGATCGAGTTCATGTCCCCTTCGGAACGACAGAGAAGAGCCGCTACCGTCCGAGCGGCCACGGTACGGGAGGAAATAAGCGTGCGCGGGGCTGGACGGTCTGCAGCTCTGCTTTGAGGCGAGCTCGTCGACATCCAACTCCGGTCCGTGGTGGGAATCGACGCCATGGGCTCATTTCCCAAAGGCCTGGTCACTGCGCCAGCGACCCGGCCCATCCAGAGTGGTGCGAAATGACAGAAGCTACTCACGCAGGAGGATACGGGCTCTGTCTAGTAGTGCGGTCAGCGCATGACGACAGGCGAGTGAAAGCTGATCCTAAACTCACTGTGGGGGGTACACCGCCGAGCGAGGGCGCTGCTGCTCCTGTCCAGGGGTGTAGGTGTGGTCTCCGAAATCCCACATCATCTTGGGCGAAATTCGATGTGGTGGTCAAGATGAAAGATGTGGTGTGCAGCGGGTCGGGGACGTTGTCTCGGAGACGGAGTCAGGATGTACAAGGGCCCCGCGACCGTCCGGGGGCTGATATGGACAGCTCTGGCGCCGTGCCTACCGCCGAAGACGGATCTGACCGATGCTGTGTGTCCGAGAGAGCCTCACGGGGCCAATTGAAAAGCGACGGGACTCTTTCCTAGTTGCGGGCTTAAGCGGAGAATGCGACCTTCCGGGCGCGTTCACTACCTGAGTCGAGGAGAGACCCCTCCTGCAACACTAATTTCAGTCAGTTTCCTGTCGTATCAGAGAAGACGATCCCCGCGAGACTCACGGAGCCTTGTATCGTGGCTGTATGGAAGTAAGAGACGGACCCTGACATGAACATCGTGAGAGTCAATCACACACGAACAAGGCTGGGCTGGGAAGATGCGGAGCCAATTGCACCAACCTTGGTCATTGGCCCCAATCCTGCCGGAGAAGGCAGTCTCTCACGCGCTGCATTGTCGTAAACATTCTCTTCCACATGAAAAACTCAGGTAAGCCTCGAGAGTCCAAATAGTGAGTAAGGCTTGGAACGATGATGCTTTGAGGCTGAGCGAGTGAGCTCCGTGGACTCAAGAGCGAAACAGTCGTTTTCGCAGCGATTTGCAGCGAATGGGGCCAGCTCTGTGACCGGAAGCTGTACTGATGAGGGCTCCATACAAGCCAAATGCAGCAAAGCCAAGAGAATTTACCGAAGACTATTTGGGACGAACGGGACGAAACCAAGAAAGCAATGCGTTGGCGGGACGCTCTACCCCGCCCTCGGGGTTGCGGTCCGCGCGCCTCATGTGACAAAAAGGGCGGGTCACGCGTCACATCCCGCCGCGCCGTTTTCCTCCTCTGCTCCCAGCCTCCCGCCCGCTTTTCACCTCCACACCCTATCCTACCGTCCCTCCCTGCGGCCACCATGTCTCGCAGCCAGTCACCCAGCGACGACGAGGCGCCCGAGGCGTTCTCGTTCGGCGCGTCGAAGAAGTCCGCCGAGGGCGAGGAGCGCGCCCTCCAGCAGTTCCACGCCGCGGAGAAGCAGAAGCTGAAGGAGAAGCGGCGGCAGAAGGACCGCGTGCTGAAGGAGCGCAAGGCGCAGTCGACGGGCAAGGGCAAAGGCAAGGCGCGAGAGATCGCGTTCACCGAGGAGGACGAGGAGAGCGAGGCCGAGAGCGCCGCGCCGGAGAGGGACGATCTTGAGGCACGGATGGAGCGGGCTATGCGGGAGGCGCAGGCAGAGATGGATGAGGAAGATGGTGACGATGACGAGGACTTTGAGATGGGTGGTATGCAGAGTGAGGAGGATGAGGAGGATGGGTCCGGACAAGAGGAAGAGGTCGAGTCTGCGGACGAAGAGCCATCACCCGCCCAGTCGCGAACAGCCCAAAAGAAAGACTACCTCCCAGACCACCTCTTCGCCTCCGCCTTCTCCCAGCTTCCCTCAGACGACACGCCAAAGTCGAAGTCAAAATCGAAAAAGCGGGCTGCATCTCCGCCGACGAAGAAGCGGAAGCGCGTGCAAAAGTCGGCGAAGGACCTCGTCGTTGGGTGCGTGCGCCGTTCCTCGTTTGTCTGGCGAATGCTGACATCTTAACGCGACCGCAGGTCCCGCGTCGTCCGTACGCTCCCCTCGCAGACGGCACGGCCGTCGACCACACATCCAAAAGGCCTCGCGCCGCCGCGCGCAGCGACCAAGCTCGTCGAGCGCACGCTGAACCTGCGCGGTGATGCGCGAGCTGCAAAGTTGCGAGGCTGGGAGCGGAGACCAGGTGCGTGTGCCGCTGTTATGTTTGTTCGGTCGTGGTCTGACAGCCTTGCAGCGAATGTAGGCGTTATGAAGCGGAACGGACCCGCCGCGCGGTTCGTCCGCGACGACTAGGCTTGTGTTGTGCATATGACTGTATGCGCTATCGATCCTCGTCAATATTGACGTTACACATACCTCATCTGCATTTTCACTCCGAGTATATGCACAATGCTCAAAGCCTGGGTTGTCTGACGCAGCTCGTCTTCACCGAAATGCGCCTATTTCACGGGCCTAAGTCTTTACACGATTACCCTACGACCCCGACATCGTCCCCAGACCTTCATTCTGCGAAGTCCTAGCAGCATGCTGATGCCAACCGGAAATCTCACCTCTAAGTTACAGAATATATGCTGTCTTCCCGCGGCGGATACGTGTACGGCAAGTTTGCGCCGAGCGGTGGTTCTGCTCGGCGACGAGATTGTAATTCCAGGAGTGCATTTCTACAAACCGTACCGCGCAGAACCGAGAAGGTCAGTTAGAGTCGCTTCGATGGGCCAGGGTGTGAGCTCACAAACACGACTATTCAGGTCGCATGTCGTCGCTCTAGCTACGACTGCCTTCGATAGCAACGCACATCAAGTAGCTTGCCCTATTGAACTCCGAGTCGTCGCCTGAGACCATCGCAAGCTTGTGCCGCTACAGGCGTAACTATGCAATGGCAAGGGTCCCGAGGCTGTGTGCAGCTGCGATCATTACCAGCCCACGTCGCTCAATCAGCACTAGGTGAGCATGCCCATATCATGGACCTGAAAGCTCGAGATCAACGCTAGAGAAATCGACAGACATCTCGTCCTACTCCGCCAACGACTTTCTAGTGACGTCCACTTTCTACCTCTCCTTTACCAGCTTCTGCCCAGTCTCAACGTCGTCTGATTAGTGCCGCGGGCCATGCAGGTCTCCAGAGCCGCCGAGCTTCCCGAGGACCTCTTCGACCACATCCTGTGGCATGCATGCTTTCGCAGCTGGAAGCAGAAGATTCTCACATCCGTCGGGAAACAGTGCTTCCTCACCTGTGCCGCGGTGTGCCGCTACTGGGCGCGGCTCGCGCGCCGCGAGGTCTTCCGCTTCGTCGCACTGCGCTCCGCGGACGACCTCCGCCGCTTCCGCGTACTGCTCGACGCGCCCGCTCTCCGGGGCCTCGAGCCCGTCGCGCTCCTTGTGGAGGACCTCATCGCGATAGTCAGCAGCGCCGGCGCGCCGTGGCTGCACCTCGTCTTCACGAGGGTACTGCCTGTGCTGAAGAAGGACGTCGTGCTCGCCGTGAACCTCCTCCCTGCGCCGGACCACACCTGGCACGCACTTTCACCAGCGCTGCCGCGCCCGCTCCCGGGCTCCGTGATGCCTGTTCGTACGCTCGCCATCCACAACATCCACTTCCTCAGCGGGCGCGTGCTTGCGCGCTTGCTGGCGTCGCTGCCGAGGCTCGTGTCGCTCCTCACGGACAATATAACGTTCGGAACCCGTCTTACTTCCCAGGACTTCTTAAGGGTGCCCTACGGCTTGAGATTGCATAGCGTCACTTCGGATAGTCTCACCATCCCGCTCGCCCTGCTGCCGCGTCTGGTCAGGAATAGCACCCCCAAAGGTCCATCAGCTAGACCCAGTCGAGTTGCGGGGTACTTCTTGAGAAGGGATGACGAGACTCATCTATGTGAGATCCTTGGCCACTTTCGCACTGTGCCCTCGGATAGCTATAAGCTGGTCCGTCAATATGAAGCCTCGCCTAACGACAATCCTGCGTCGACGCGGAACCGTACGTGGACTTCGATCGCAGATGGTAGTCTCCCTCACCGTGTTTCCCAGACTTCTGGTTCAATACCCATGACCTCGATGTGCACGGCGGCCAGCGATACACCTCTCCCCCGCTCATCATCGTGCTCGAGCCCTATACGATGACCTCCGACGCGCCGACACCCCTCTACGTGCGCTTCATCCACATCCACCTCGAGCCCTCCGGCGGGCTCGGCCTCACCGACTACGGCGCGCGGCTCTGGCCGGCCTTTGCGGCAACCGCGGCCAAGTTCAAGAATCTGCAGTGCGTCGAGGCGATCACGCCGCTCGCGCTCCTCCAGGGCGCGGACGGCCGTGCACCACACGACCTTGCGCCCGCACACGAGGCGTTCGCGCCGCTCGTCAAAGCGAACAAGCTCCGCTTTCGCGTCGTCCGCCCGCTTTACGGCCCGTCGGGCGCGCTCGAGACGGTCTGGCTCGCGTCGCGCCTGCCGCCGCCGCCGCGGCGCCCCGCGCTGAGCGATCTCCCGGCCGACGTGCAGGACGTGTTCATGCGCGCGATTTTGCCTGCCGTCCTGCGCCACGCCGGCGGCGCCAAGGCGTTCTGGGAGCCGCGCCTGCCTGAGGTCCAGCGCATCCTGGACGCGCTGCCCGAGTATCGGTATCACTGGCAGCTGTGGCGCGACCGCCGGGTGTGCGCGACGTTGGTGAGCATGTGGTGCTGTGCAGATGGGTGCTGGCTGATATATAGTTGCGTTTAGGCCCAGGAGCGTGTGCGCGAATGGCAGTCGGGCTTTGGCGCTGCTGCGCTCCGCGGCATGGCGCTGCTTGCCGGACGCATGGCCGACGCGATGCGGGCTCAGGGTATGGATGACGACGCTGTCAGGTCGGAGATGTCTCGTATCGTGAAGACTGGGCTGGGCGACGCGAGAGCTCCCGATCGACGGTTCTGGTGGTGGAACCTGGTGTTCGACGGCGAACCAAAGGTACTTTGTTGCCCTCTCGCGTTACTAAGAGACCATTCTAAGCGTCTGCTCGGCAGCGCATGTTCGGATCGCCGCTCGTTCTGTACACTTTCTCGCATCACGTCCAAACTGTGGGGTCGGTCAGAATTCTCATCCAACCGCCATTCGCCCCGTGGCTATCGCCCTCGGGAGCCTTGATCCTCTCCGTGCTCGCCGTACGTCCATCGTCGCTCAATCATCGTGCAGCATCTGACACCGATACAGGCGGAGCGTGCACTACAGGCATACTCGACCGGTGCCTTCGTCGAGCCGCGCGCATTCTCCGCTGCGAACTGGAAGGACGGCTGGTATTATAACCAAGCCTGCCACCGCTTCGAGGACATCTCGCGGACTGCCCACTTGGAGAATGTTATCCGAGATTTACACGGCAAGTACTGGCCGCTGCTGGTCAACTGCGCTGTCGCCGTCCGGGCGCAGGTCGACAGGATGCCGTTGCGCAAGGGCGAGGGTCTCGGAGTACTAGGGGCGCTGTCTCTAGGGGCGCCTTGGGATGGACCGTTCCTCGCTGCTGGAGAGACCGCAGCGAAATAGCGTACGTTTCTGTCTTCCGTCGATGCTGCAGATAGTTCCTCCGCCAGTAACACCACTCACTAGCGCACATCCTGCGATACATGTCCGTAATTTGATGGGTCTTGGCGAGCCGGATCCAACAGGCGCAAAGAAATCTCTATACCAACATCCTGTGGTCTTCATGACCGCTGCACGTGCGCGCTCCGCATTATACGCCTTCACGCGCCCGCCCTCCGCGGGCGGCCACCCGCGCGAGCGAGCGTCCACCCGTCGACAGTGCCGTCGGGCCAGTAAAAGCCGTTGACGAGCGAGCGGTGCGCGCCGGACTTCGTGTGCAGCGCATCGACGACGGTGCATTTCTAGCAACGGTACTGTGCACAGTCGAGAAGGTCAGTGACAGTCGGTCCAATGTGCCAAGACGTGAGCCAACACGCCCTTTGCGCCTACAACCGCGTCCGTATTGCGATCGCCTCTCGCCGCACCACGAAACCCCATTGGCTGCGACACCTCCCACCGACTAAGCAGGTCTCGCCTCCGACTCGCAGGCAGCAGAACCCCGTACAAATCGGAACCGCGCAGCGGAACCACGCACGGCGAGCGACGGCGGTCCGCAGCACCGGCGGCCCCTTCGCCCCTGCCATGTTCTCGGGCACGCCACGCCGGACGCGACACCCCACGCATTGCAGGCGCGCCACGCGCCGCCGAGTCGCGCGCTCGTGCTGAGTAAGGCGTGACCAAGCGTCCGACGCGGACGCGGCCCACACGCATTTAAGTCTCTGCCTAAGAGCAAGCAGCGAGCAGCGCCGCAGACATGGCAGACATCCCCCGCGTCACGATGAACAACGGGCTCAAGATGCCCAGCGTCGGCCTGGGGTGCGTCCACCCTGTCTCGAGACGATGCCTCCGAGGCTGACGACGCGGCAGCTGCTGGCTCGGCCTCGACGGCGGGCCCGGCGTCGCAGAGGAAATGTGCAGGAACGCGCTCAAGGTGCGCTGCACTCCGCGCGGATTGGAAGGCAACGCTGATCAGGGATTTGCGCCCGCAGCATGGCTACCGCCACATCGACACGGTGGGTGGCCCGCATGTGCCCCTGTTTCGCGCTGACGTCTGGATCGCTGTGCCACTGCGCGTCGGTTCGCACGCCAGGCGACCGGATACTGTGAGTGCTCGTCTCCACCGCCGGACTGCTGTGCCACTGACCACTGCTCTTCCGCGGAGAAGTCAACGAGGAGCTCGTCGGCAAGGCGATCCGCGAGAGCGGCGTGCCGCGCAGCGAGATATTTCTTACGACGAAGCTCTGGTGCGCCTCGTACAATCGCAAGGCGTCGCCCGTGGCTGACAAGGACTCAGGTGCTCGCACTTCGGACGCGTCCGCGAGGCTTTCGAAGACTCCCTCAAGGCGTTCGGCCTCGATTATATCGACCTCTATCTGATGCACTTCCCGCAGCGGATCGCCGAGGACAGTACGTAGAGTTCCACAGCCTCGCAGCGCGGCGCTGACCTGCGCTCACGCAGACAGCCGCGCATTCCCGTTCGAAGAGCACCCGAATTTCGTCGACGTCTGGGCCGAGATGGAGAAGCTCCTTGGGACAGGTGCGTCTCCTCTCTCGCGTTCGGAACATGACTCAGGCCAGCCATAGGCAAAGTGCGCGCGATCGGCGTCTCGAACTTCTCGGTGATGAACCTCGAGATCCTGCTCCAGTCCTGCACCGTCGTGCCCGCGACGAACCAGGTCGAGGCACATCCGTGCCTGCCGCAGCATGACCTGCAGGCGTACTGCGAGGCGAAGGGCATCGTGCTCTCTGCGTACTCGCCGCTCGGTGCGTCCCACGATCGTGCTCGTGTGGGCCGACGCACGGTGTGCTGATGCCCATGCAGGCCAGGGCAACCCCGCGTTCTTCAGCGACCCCGACTTCCTCGGCGTCGCGCAGGCGCACGGCGCGACACCCGCGCAGGTCGCGATCAGCTGGCTCGTGCAGCGCGGCGTGCCCACGCTCGTGAAGAGCGCGAACGTCGAGCGGATGAAGGCAAACATCACCGTGCGGCCTTCCCGTCTCCTCCTCCCGTGCTTGTTTCTCACCAGGGTGTACTCGCAGCTGCTGAAACTCACGCCCGACGAGATGCGCGTCGTGAACGAGCTGCACACGAAGCCCGGCGCGCACCGCTCGCTCGTCAAGGGGTTCTACTGGCCCGACGGCACCGTCAACGGGTGGACGTTCGAGCAGCTCGGGTGGCCGCTGACGGAGGGCGGGCTCGTGAAGGCGTAGGTAGCACACAGGCAGAACCATAACGGCAGGCGTACAGCGTATCACATCGACAGTCATCCGCGCGTGTACCCGATACGCGCATCAGGCAGCTATGTCCGTCAATCAGCATTTCGAACCGCTCACAGAGAAGCGCCACGGACCATTTCCTCGTAGAACAGCGCCCACTCGCGAGCCGACGACGGCTCGTCCCGTTAGGTCTCCGACAGGGCGTACTCAAGCCTCAGCGCGCCCCGTCCTGTTGTGCACCGCTGCATCGCCCGGCGCATGCACAGGCACGTACCCCTCGTGTACCTAGCGTCCTGCGTTAACTCGCCGTCTTCCAGCCGAGGACCAGTCCTGAGGTCTGCTTTTCTCTCTGCTGACTTCTTCTCTTCTTTCTTTCCACGGTCACCTGTGCCTTCGGGCTTGGTATGTGCCTCATGAGAACCCGGACGCATTTTGAATATCTAGGCACATGTGACTACGGTAGCCTACTCGTCCACCATAGGGCCATGTCCTCGAGGACGTAAAGCAAGGAGTTCTAAAAAAAACCCTCGTGTCCGTAGAAGCCACACCTGCCGCAACACTAGCAGGCCGCCTCGCCCGCGTCCTCCAGCACGTCTCTTGCACGTCGTACCGTGATATGCGTCTGCCTGCTGATGCACAATGCACCGCACGCATCGGCCAGCAGAGGCGAGGGTTGGCACGCGCGTTCGCGCACGGCGGGCCGCAGGCACGCGAGGCTGCACCAGGGTGCCCGCAGCGTGCATCTCGTTTCCTGAGCGCACTGCCACGGCCGTCCACAGCCATGCGCCGCCGCCGTGTGGCGCTCCGGCGGGGAGTGTGCTGCGGGCCGGGCGCGGGGCCTGCTCGGCGGTGGCTCGGCGGTGGCTCGGCGGTGGCTCGGCGGATGGGGACTAGTGGCGCGGCGGTGGTGATTGGGACGCGGTGCGTGGTGCTGTGTCTGGGTGCTGAGGCAGGGCTCTGTGGTCGTGCGTACGAGACACAAAGCACAAGACGGTCGTATTTGCTCACAAGTACGCACACATCTGAGTTCGTGGTCCCGCGCACAGCGCTATCCTGCACTCGCGCACGGCGCCCTCGAGCTGATACGGCCACCCCAGCAGCCCATACGTCCACCCAAACACACTGCCATCGGGCGTGTTGTGCACAAGCGTGCGGTGTATCCCAGGGTTCTTGCAGACGCCCTCGATGGCCTGGGTCTCCGCTGGGGAAAGCGTAACAAGCTGTATGGTTCTTCAGCGGGAACGTTCCGGGCGTAGGGTAGGCTGTGGACGTACCCCGAGATTCTCGCTCGCGCTCAGAAAGCACGCGCTGCACGACGGGCGGCGTGCCGCGCTGCACGAGCCAGCTGAGCGCAACCTGGGCCGGCGTCGCGCGGTGCTTCTTTGCGATGGCGCTGGCGGTGGCGGGACGGTGCGCGTGCCCTGACCGGAGCGCTTTCGGCGTCGCTACGGGCGGGCGCTGAAGGAAGGGAGCGCACCGCGCGGCGTGCGCCGTGCGCAGTATCCCCTTCTCCTGGCAGTACGTGCGCGCGCGAGGCAGGCACACGTGCCGAGGCGTGGTTCACCGCCGGGACAACTTTGCACGAGTTGACCAGGATCGCGAGGTTCTTGGCGGAGAAGTTCGACACGCCAATCGCGCGCACTTATGCCCTGGGGATGTGCGTCAGATTGGGGTGGGGGCGCGGGGCGCGGGGGCGGAGGGCGCGCCGCGCGCGCGCAGGCACGCCGTTTCGCGGCACGCACCGGCGAAGGGTGGGTGCGCGGCGCGCGGCGGGATGTGCCCGAAGAACGGGCCAGGCGCCGCTACGGATATCAACGACGTGTTATTCTAAGATAATGCACGAATCAGGTGACATACGGAGCTCGCTCGTCTGCGGCCAGTGCAGAAGGTACAGGTCGATGTACTCGGTGTCGAGCGCCTTGAGCGAGGCGGCGAGCGCGCCAAGGGCGGCGTGGACGTGGCTGCGGCGGATCGGCGGCCGGGTGGGTGGGAATGCTGTGGAGGAGACGTACCCAAGCTTTGTGCAGATGAAAACTTCGTCGCGCGGGACGCCGGACTCGCGGATTGCTTCGCCGATATGCTGCTCGTTGCCTGAAAGGGTACACCAGTCAGGTTGACGGGTGTGCGAGCAGTAGAATTGAGAGCCCACCGTAGCCCGGTGCCTGCGCAGGGTACTGTCAGAGCCCAATTCCGTGCGGGAAAGCACAGGACGACGCACAGTGTCGATGTGACGGTATCCAATCTGCGTTCATGCCCCGCTCAGTGCATCGTGGGTTGGGATAGAGATGCACGACGCACCTTGAGCGCGTTCAAACATATTTCCTTCGCTTCTGCGGGATTGGCGGTGATCCCTAGCCAGGACCTGCAGTTGGCCACGCCGTCAGTGGCGGCCAGCGCAGCGGAGGACGAGTTCGAGCGCACCCGGCACCGATGCCAGGCATCTGGACGCCGTTGTTCAGCGTGAACGTAGGAGCAGCGGACGCCATGTCTCTCTCTGGTCGCCGGTGTGCGACGGAACTCTGTGGAGCTTGACCTTGAGCGTAAACGCCGACCGGCGCGTGCTTTTATACGCGCAGGTGCCGTCAATATTAATCACGCGTCGCAGCCGAAGACGCGAGTACAGCCAGCGGACGTGACCGCGGGCACACTTCCCCAATTCGGCGACCGCCGCCGCTCTTCTCGCTCGACGCCAGCCGTATCCGGACGCCGCGGGCACCGTACGCGCGGCCCCGACGCGTGCGTGACGTGACGTGGAACTCGCGGACGCGTCCAGGAGTTGGCGCGGCGGCGTGGCAGACGCGGGGAGGACGCCGTCGTGGCGCAGTCCCGGGCCGCGGGGCGCCGAGTGCCGACATCCGAAACCTCGTCGTCGCCCGAGCTGAATGTTTTTTGCTCCTTCCCGCCACACAGGAGTCTGCGCCCCATCCCGACGCATATATATAACCCGACGCCCCTCGACGCCGCGTCCTTTACCCCGTCTTCTTCCTTTCTCCCATCTTCTCCCAGTTCAGAGGCAACCCCTCCCCCTCCTCGCGCATTCGTAGTGTGCCTACCACGTTTCACAGCGTTCATCTCATCACCAACGTGCGTCTGCGTGTTCTATACCATTTGGCTATGCGCTGACGGGCGGCCGCCTGCTAGAAAGGTCGCTATATGCGCCCCTTCTGGACGACAAGACCGCTCTAGACTCAACGTCCTTCGCTATGTATATCCCAGTCAGCGTCCGGACCACGCAACTCATCTCCCCGTGGCAGATTGCTACAGTGCGCTACATCGCCACGCTCGCCAAGCCGCGCACGTTTGGCCAGCCAAACGCGCCGCGACGCCTCTGCGCCGCCGCGCCTGTCTGCAGGCTAGGCACGCCATCGCACGCGACGCAGCGACACAACATGAGCACCCAGCCGCGTCCCCCGCGCTCGGGGCGAAAGCAGCCTCCGCCCTGCCCGGCGCCGCGTCGTTCCCGTGTCGACTCCTAGAGAGCCTCTTAGCCCCTGGACGCGCCCCGTCGCGGGCGAGCGCATACATGCAGGGCGCGCTGCGTGGACGCGCGGGGACCAGCGTCGCACGGCATGCCCGCGGCGGTGGTTTCGCGACGGCTCTACATCCGTCGCTTCCGCTCCGCGTGTACACGCAGCCTGGCTGCGTCCTACGCGCTGAGGGGTCTGTGCCTCGCCGCCGCCGTCGCGCGTGTCCCCCGGCCGGACGAAACGGACCTGGGCACGCCCGTCCCGGCGGGCGGACCCCTCTTCGTCAGGACCTGCGTTGGTGCGGGCACCTCCCGCGCGATCTCGCGAGATGCACACGTCGCTCCCGGGCCCGTCGCGTGCGGCGACAATTCTCGAGCTGAATATCCTTGCTACCTGCCACCACCGTCTGTGCACACAGGAGTCCTCAAGTGCGATGCGCGCGGCACGCGCCCAGCGCCGGTGATTTCTCGCTTTCCTGACGCATGGATGCTGCTGCCCAGATCCTCGCGCGCGCGGCCTGCCCGCGCATATACGCAGCTCGCGCTGCTCCGCACGCATCACAGCGTGCGCCGTGCCCATGAACGCTGCGGCGCCAGCCTCGGCGCGGAATACCGGTACGTCCCCCGCTCGCTCGTGCGCACACCACGTGTTGCTCCGCGCCCGGTGCCGCCGACAGCGACCTGGGCCTCGCGCAGTCCGCGCAACCTTGTGTGACGCTTACGCTGCCCGCGTCGCCAGGACGCCCCGACGGTGTCTTTGTGTCCGGTCGCCAGGCGGCGCACGCGGCCCTTGTGCCGCACATGGCGCGCGTTGTGCGGCCCTGCCCACGCGGCGCCGGCGCGGTCACGTTGGCGGACGCGCGGGGGTGGGAGCGCCGCGTCCGAGAACGGCGTGCTGATGCGCGCCCGCGGCGGCAAACACCGCGTGCCCAAGTTGAACATTGCGCGCGTGGGCCTTCTCCTCTCCCTTCGCCCCCCTTCTGCTTCCTCGTCGCTCCTTGGCCAGTCGCAGCTCGGGCTGGAGGTGACCGGGCGGTGTTTGTTCGTTTCTTTCCGGAGAACGTGATACGGTACGTCCGTCCCCCCGCGTTGCCTGCGCGGGCATGCTCAGGCGGGCCCTCCACAGCATTTCGCAGAGAACACTTTCGGAGGACCCTTTCGCACGCACGATTACGAGCAGCGGCGCGTTGGCAGACACGCACGCATAGAAGACCACGACCGCACACGGTTTCGATAGCATCAAGAACAATTGGCACAATAGCCGCTACCCGACTGCACCGCTTCACCTCTGTTTCTTACGGCCCGCTACGCTTTGCAATTCAAGACCCCCAAGACGACCTTACAAGACCCCCACGACGACCTTCCAGGACCCTCAAGACGACCTGCCAAGACCTTCAAGACCCCACCTTCAAGACCCCGCCTTCAAGAACTTCAAGACTCTCACGCCCGCCACTTCCCCTCGACGACTTTACGCTTTGACCTGTACCAATGCCGCAGAACACCCACTTTTCACGCCCCACCGCCCCGTGGGACACGCCGCCGCCGACCATCCGCTTCACCGCCGCGGGCCTCGGCGCGCCCCCGCCCGACAGCGGGGCCCCCACGGACGCAGACGCGCGCCCCGCCGCGCTCGCGCCGCGCGCGGACGCCGCCGCGTCGCCCCGCCGCAGGCTCGTCCCCAAGAAGAGCCGCCTCGGGCTGCTCGGCGACGCGGCGAAGAACACACTCACCAAGAACACACTCACCAAGAACACGCTCGCCAAGAACACGCTCACCAAGAACACACTCACCAAGAACACACTCACCAAGAACACACTCACCAAGAACACGCTCGCGCGAACTGCCCCCGCCAGCAGCGCGAACAACGACCTCAGCGACGTCGTGCGCCGCGTCGGCGCCGACGGCGCGGGGGGCGGCGGCTTCGACATCTACGTCGACCGCTGCGCGGACGCGGAGGACGCGAGCATCCTCATGGTCCGCAAGCAGCGCTCGCGCGCGCACCTCGGCGACGTGCAGTGGGCCGGCGCGCCGCTCGGCGACGCGACGAACCGGCGCGCTGGGGGGCGCGAGGAGACGGCGCACGCACGGGAGCACGTGAAGGAACACGCCAAGGAGAACCGCGGGCTGCTCCGGCTCCCCAAGAGCGACGAGAACGCCAGAGGCAAGTGGTGGAGCCTCGGCCGCGCGCGCAAGGCGCACCCGCCGCGCGCAAAGAGTACGTCCCCGCCGTCGCGAGAGTCTGCGCATGCTCACCCGTCCCGCAGCGCCCGAGCCGCTCAGCACGCGCTTCAACTCGCTCGACGCGCGCGCGCTGCTGGGCAGCGACCATAGCGCCGTGCTGCACGCGGAGCCGCCGCCGGTCCCGCCCAAGGACGTCCCGCCGCCGCCGCCGGTGCGCGCGCGCAGCGGCACGCTAACGTCCGTCTCGACGCTGCGCAGCGCCAGCTCCGAACACGGCGCGCCCGCGTTACTCGCGTCGTCCACGTTCCTCGCACCGCCCGCACCGCCCGTGCCGCGCGAGGCGCAGGGCTCCGTCGCCCTGCGCGCAATGAAGAGTATGCGCTCGCTCGCGCGCATCAAGAGCTTCGCGGCCCTCGGCGCGGGCCGGGGCGCAAAGGAAGGCAGCACCAATGAAGGCACCGCAAAGGAAGGCAACACCAAGGAAGGCAGCACCAAGGAAGGCACCAGCGCGCTCACGCCGAAAGACAAAAAGTCCAAAGTAAAGCCCAAGACGAAAAACGCGAAGCAGGCCGCGCGCACCTCCGCGAGCAGCTTCGAGGCCGGCGCGCCCGACGCGTGCAGCACGCCGCTCCCGCCCTCGCAGCCGCCGAGCCTCCGCACGCGCGCGAGCAAACTCTCGCTCGCGGGCCTCCTCCCTGGCACGCTCCGCGGCGCGCGCAGCGGCACCGTGCGCTCGACGGGCAGCCGCGTGTCCTCGACGGCGTCGCGCGCGGGCTCGCCGCCACCGGGCTCTCCGCACGCGCTGTACGCGCACGC
The DNA here is from genome assembly GCA_019973155.2 of Phanerochaete sordida. NCBI lineage: Eukaryota > Fungi > Basidiomycota > Agaricomycetes > Polyporales > Phanerochaetaceae > Phanerochaete > Phanerochaete sordida. The sequence goes on from BPQB01000099.1 coordinate 68,107, forward strand.
CAACGCGCGGCTCGGCGCCCACCCGGACCTCGCGGCGTGGGCGCGCCCCGCGTCCGCGTACTCCGTGTCGAGCGGCGCGGCGGACTCGCTGCGCCCGCCGAGCACGACGTCGGGCGGGAGCGTGCGGCTGTCGGTCTCGGTCGAGAGCGCCGGCGCGTCGCTGCGCTCGGTGCGCTCCCCGCGCAGCTCAACGAGCGCGGCGAGCGTGCGCTGGGACGAGGACGGCCTGCGCGACGTGCGCGCGCAGCGCCGCCGCGAGCGCGAGGAGCGGCGGCGCGACAGCAAGCACAGCGCGGAGGGCCGCCGCCGCGCGACCGTCGTGGAGATCTTCCCGGAGCTGCGCGACGCGGCGGAGAGGGGCGCTGGCGAGAGTGCTGGCGAGCCCGAGGCGGAGGCGGCGGGTGTCGCGATGGAAGAGGCCACTGCGGAGGAGCATGGTGGCGACGAGGACGTGGAGCACGGTACGCCCCCGAAGAGGGCGCGGCCCCGCCCAATGTCGGAGCAGCTGCTCGTGAAGATGCGTCCCAAGGCCATCTCGGACGACGGCGATGGTGCGTTGTTCGCTCCGTTGCGTCCCCGCTGTGAACGCTGATCGTCGTTGCTGCTGCAGGTGTTATCTCGATCCTAGACGCCGCGACCAACGACCTTGCGTCGCTCATCAACCGGCTCGACCTCGAGGCCACCCCCGCGAGCGTCCAGGGCTCCCCCATCCGCCAGCTCCGCGACTCGCCCTCGCTCGCCTCCCTCGGCAGGGTGGCCTGCGACAGTCCGACCCAGCCGAAGCAGTGCACACCCGCCCTCGCCGCGCGCGACAGCTTCGCGTCCCTCACCTCGCTGCGCCCGTACGGCCAGATCGCCCGCACGCACTCGAACCCCGCCGCGCCGCCGACGCGCCAGCACGCGCTGGACGCCGCGGCGCGCCGGCGGCTCGTCGGCCAGCAGATCGCGCCATGGCACGAGCTCGCCCTGCAGGTCGCGCCGCGCGCGCACGCAGACGCGCAAGCGACCGTGCGCCCCGCCCGCGCGTCGCACCGCCGCACGGCGACGCCGGGCCCCGAGGACCTCGCCGCGTTCCAGCCGCTGCGCCCCGCGCCGGCGCCGCGCACGGGGTCCGTCGAGGCGCTGCCCGAGGCGACCCCCGTGCCGGCGCACGCGCCCGCGGCCCCGACGTCGCAGACGTTCGGCGCGGACGGCGCGGCGTGTAAGCTTGGGAAGAGCCCGGCGCGCGACCTCGGCTACGAGGACGACGCCCCGCCGACGCCGACGCCGACCGTCCGGCGGCGCGGCGCGCGCGCGGACAGGGCCTCCGTGCTGTCCGTCATCTGCGACACAGGCGCGGCCCTGCCGCTCCAGGACCTGAAGACGCTCAGCTTCGCGGGGCCGCTGGCCGGGCTCGAGGCTGATGCTGTGGGCGAGGCGCAGCCCGCGGGGTGCGAAGAGGGCGGCAGCGGGGACACAGAGATTTTGGACAAGATGCTCACGCTGAAGCGCCGCGAGCGCGCCCCGTCGCCGGGTCTTCCGCCCTCGACGCCGCTGCCATGTCCCGAAGACGAGCTCGAGCTCGAGCCCGAAGCACCGCAGCCGACGTTCCGCGCGTCGCTCTTCGATGAATACGACAACGAGGCCGACCTGGACGACGTCTCGGACGAAGAGGACCACACGAAGAAATCGTTCGACTTCACCGGCGAGCTCCGGCTCCTGACCGAGTCTGGCACGGGCGACCGGCTGAGCTTCGTCGAGCAGCTCGAAAACGCGTTCCGCACGCCCGCCGACGTATCCCTGGGGCTCCAGTTCGAGCACGACCTCCGCGCGGCGGAGGCACCGCCGCTGCCCGCGCTGCAGCTGAGCCCGCGCGCCGAGTCCGAGGACGAGACCGTGCCGCACATGGAGCTCTCGACGTGGAACTTCGACACCTCGCCCGAGCAGTCTGTGCGCAACTCGGCGGCGTCGGACACGCTCGACCGCCTCATGGCCGAGTGCGCCGAGGACATCTGCAGGCAGTACACGGCCGCGCAGAAAGGCCAGGGCACCATGCGCTCCAAAGAGTCCGACGGCAAGCTGAACAGGAGCTTCAAGTTCGGCGGCCGGCCGTCCATCCCGGACTCCCTCGAGGAGAGCGCAGAGCTCACGCCGCTCACGTTGTCCGACATCATCCCGCCGGTGCCGTCCGTCTCCCATTCGCGTTCGCCGTCCCGGTCGTCCTTGATGGACAGCGACAACTCTGTCCTCAAGTCGATCCTCGGCAAGGCGTACGAGGAAGACAACTCGGTCATCGATTCCATTGTCGCTCGTGCCCACGCTGGAGCGGCTGTACCTCGGCCTAGGCTCGACTCCGACTCCAGCTCAAGGCGTCGCGCACGCGAGTCTCTGGCACTGTCCCCCGCTTCCACTCATTCGAGGAACTCATCCGAGCTCAGCTTCAAGGGCTTCGAGTCCTTCGCCGAGGTGCGCAGAGGCTTCGAGTTCCACCCAAACAGGCCTGCGTTCTATCCTCCCCCCGGTGCCCCCAAACCGTGGCACGGCCGGTACGAGTCTGAGTACAGCGTTGCCACGGTCTCGTCGTACGGCGCGACCCTCGATCCTGGCGCTGTAGACCCCTTCGGCTACGCCCCGAGCCGCCCCGTGTCCATCGGAGAAGAAACATCGTTCTCGATGACGGTCGAGGACACGTTCTCGTTCCTGAAGAAGGGCCCCCAGCGCCAGCGCGTCGACAGCGACGCCTCGAGCTTCTACTTCCGTCCGGGCGCGGCTCGCGGGCTCCGGCGTAACGACTCGGGCTCGTCCGCCCGCGACGCCTGCCCGCCGATCAGCATCTACAACCGCGGCTTCGGCGCGCACCGCAGGAACGACTCCAACACCAGCATGAGCTCCGTCGCCCGGTCCTACGCCAACGGCAACCGGGCCTCGTGGGCGCGGCACCGGCACCAGCCCTCGACGGACTCGATCTTCGAGGAGTCACCCGCATCCAACGGCGGGCGCCCCGGCCTCGGCGACAAGATGTTCGACAGGATGGACTACGGTATGCCGCTGCCGGCCATCACGGCTTCGCCGACAGGCAGCGCGTTCAGCAGCGACCCCGACTCGAGCCAGCTCGGCTCGGACATCTGTCAGCAGTTCAGCAGCCAGGCCGTGTCCTACGACTCGATCTTCGACGGGCAGCGGACCTCAGTCGCAGACTCCATCCTCGAGAAGACCGGCGCACCGGCCTCGCACGATGCGACAGATGACGTCTTCAGTTTCGACGCTGCCCGCCCGAACCAAGCTGCGTTCTCGCGGATCAACCAGTTCAGGCCGATCTCGATGATGAGCACGACGAGTGGACATTCGATCCCTCAGGAAGGAGACACTATGATCTCGGTGAGTAGGTCGCTGGCCCACCCTTAGAGCGAGACTGAGACATCTTCAGATGATTGGTGGAGGTCATGTCCGTCGCCGCTCAATCGACTCCCGCATCGACGGCTCTCCCTGCATCAAGCTCGAGCGGAAGGAGCGCAAGAAGCACACTGCCCTCCAGCATCTTGCCCGTGTCCTCCAGTATGACCAGGGCCCAGACGAGCTCCCTTCGAACCTCGTAGACCGGTTCTCCAAGATTTCGCCGGCAAAGGTCATTCTCCCCAAGCCGTCTATCGCCTCGACGTCGTCGTTCCAGTTTGGGTCGGACCAAATGATCAAGCCGGGCAAAGGGCTTCTGGAGCGGCAGAATTTAGAGGAAAACGCAGTCAAGGCACAGAGTGAGATCATCGCATCCCGTGAGTGTACCGTGCCAACTTCGGCTCTCTCGTCCGCTCACAATGAACGTATAGTGGAGACAAAGCCAGTGTTTACTCGTCCAAACCCTGTCGGTCGCTCCCGTTCCAGCACTGTTACAAGCTCTGGCGGCGACACGCCTCCGCTCTCGGCGTCCGACAGCTCTTCAGAATACAGCGGCTCGCAGTCGAGCATCGACCTCGGTCACATTGATAAAATGCTCACGGCCGCCACTGCGCCGACGCGTGGTCTTGCAAGGGCCCGCTCCATGCGAATGCGGGCACGCGGTACCGGTCATCGTCGGCGCATGTCGAGTATTCGGCTGTCCCAGTCGTCCGTGTACGAGACCATCGAGGAGGAAGTGTTTTCGAGCTCACCGTCGCCTGCGAAGCCCGCGATGAGTGTCATCATCTCCGACCACGAAACGAGCATGTCCAAGGAGGTCTCCCTGTCTCGGGCAGACTCGGTTTACATCGTCGGAGATGAAGAAGACGGTATCATCGCCCTGCGCAAGTACTGGGCTCTCCGCGACGAGGTCGAGGAGACCGTTGAAGAAAGCAAGAAAGCGTGGTCGGACACGCCATTCTCTAACTTTGCCATGCAATGTAAGCACCTCTCTTTCCCTGCCGAATCCCCAGTCTCATTCTGCCGCCAGCGTTCGATCCTCCGAAGACTCTGTCAGGCATGCAAGCGCTGCTCGAGCACTCGCAAAAGAGCTACGGCCCGCTATCCTCCGAGTTCCTCGTCCACCGCGTGCGCTCGCGCACCTCATCGCGCGCCACGCCGTACCCCGTGCGTGCGCGCCGCGGCTCCAACCCGACCGAGCACCAGGCGCACGCCGAGCCCCCCAGCAAGAGCAGGCCGTTCGCCTCGCCGCGGAACTCCCTGCACGACTCGTTCAGCGCGATCTCCATCAACCCGGCCATGCCCGTGTTCTCGCCGCCGCCGGTCCCGTCGGTGCGCAAGCAGGCATCAAAGGGCGACACAGCGAAGACCGCGAACGGCGTCCCACGCCCGCGCGTCACGTCGAGCACGCGTCGTGCCGCGCTCGGGTGGTCGAAGCGGAACGCCAAAGAGAACGTGAACGCGAGCACGGCTAAGAGCACGGGCACCGTCAAGTCGGGAGCTGCGATGTCGAACGCTGGTACCACCAAGTCGAACACTGGCGCTGTAAAATCGAGCACAAGCAGCGCACACGCGAAGGAGAATGCTGGGACGATCTTCAGGTGTGTATCTCGTGTTTCTCATGAAGGATTGGAGCTGACTCGTCAATAGCGCTAGCGATTCGCTGAGGATTACTCGCCCCCGCCCACGAGGCAGACTAGCGGCAGCTCGCGCTAGTGCAAATCGTGCACCGCTGACTGCTGCCTAAACAGCCGTCGAGAAGTTGAAGAAAACTAAACACGTGACCTCTCACTGCCCTCCGATAATCCGTCGCCGTCGTATCGCACGTCGTACGCCAGGCGATTGTACCGGTGGCAGCACCCCTATGCCATGTACATACCCATCTATGCCCCGTCATTTTCGATCTTGCTGCATCTCCCCCTAACTATTCGCTATTCGTCTTGACTCATTGCTTCACATCTCCGCATCGCCACTTTGTCACCGCGATGGCGACGGCTCATCCCAATCGAACTTTCGCCTCTGCTTGCTGTCCTCTGCGCCATCGACCTGAATCTGTACCACGGCCCGTGTATACCTGTTCTCATATGCCCGTGACTATGTATTGCTCTGAAGTGTTTTGTATCACGCGAGACTCGATGTCTCGCGCTGCGTTCGTCGTGTTGTATAGTTCGTTGAACGAATGTATATGATTCCTCGTGTCCACCGAGCGGCGAGGCAGCTCGTCGCCCAAGTCGTCGCCCGTAGAGTTGGCCGGGGAATCTGTGAGTCCTCTCGTCGTTCTCGGACGCTGACGTCTTCGCGCCCTTGTAGCATGACTTCCAGGATTCTCATGCACGGGCTGTATGGCCTCTCCCGCGGTCCAAACAGGCATATCTCAACATGCCCAGTCCTCGTTGCCGTAGCCGCACGGCGCCGATTCCGACTCAGATGGTCGGTTCTTCGGCCAGCGAGCTCAGGGTTACGCTCCCTGTCATCATCAGTCTATAACCGTTGACCATCCACAGGGCTCGTGCGCATCTATCTGGCCTGATTTGCATCACCACGATTACGCTCACGGCGTGATGCCGGCCTTTGTCCTCCTTCACTCGTGGTGTGGTGCCTGGCGCGAACTCCTGGACGCGTCCGCGAGTCGCACGTCAAGTCATGCACGCATCGGGTCCGCACGTACGATACCCACAGCGTCCGGATACGGCTGCATCTGCGCGAGAAGAGCAACGGAGGTCGACAAATGAAGGGAATGTGCCCGCGGTCACGTCCGCTGGCTGTACTCGCGTCGTCGGCTGCGACGCGTGATTGACGGCACCTGCGCGTATAAAAGCACTCGCAGGTCGGCGTTCAACATTATATTCAATCTTAAAGTCAAGTTTCAGAGTCCCGCCGTACACCCACGACCAGAAGAGACATGGCTTCCACTATTCCTACCTTCACGCTGAACAACGGCGTCCAGATGCCTGGCATCGGTGCCGGGTGCGTTCGAACTCGTCCTCCGCTGTGTTGGCCGCCACTGACGGCGTGGCCGCGCGCAGCTCTTGGCTGGGCATCGCCGCCAATCCCGCGGACGCGAAAGACATATGTTTGAACGCGCTCAAGGTGCGCCGTGCATCCCTATCCCAGCCCACGATGTACTGAGCGGGGCACGAACGCAGGCTGGATACCGTCACATCGATACTGTGGGTCGTCCCGTGCTTTCCCGCAAGGAATCGGGCTCTGACAGGACCTTTCGCAGGCACCCGGCTACGGTGGGCTCTCAACCCCCTGTTCGCACACCTGTTAACCTGACTGGTATACCCTTCTAGGTAACGAGCAGTACATTGGCGAAGCGGTGCGCGAGTCCGGCGTCCCGCGCGACGAAGTTTTCATCTGCACGAAGCTTGGGTAAGTCTCCTCCACACCATGCCCACCTGACCGGTCGCTGATCCGCCACAGACACTTCCACGACGTCCGCGGCGCGCTCGATGCCTCGCTCAAGGCGCTCGATACCGAGTACATCGACCTGTACCTCCTGCACTGGCCGCAGACGAGCGAGCTCCGTATGTCACCTGATTCGTGCATTATCTTAGAATAACACGTCGTTGACATCCGTAGCGGCGCCTGGCCCATTCTTCGGGCGCATCCTGGCGTTCGATGAGCACCCAAACTTTGTCGACGCTTGGCGCGAAATGGAGGGACTCCTCGAGAGCGGTGGGCCCCTTCGCTCTCACGTCCCTTACCCCAATCTGACCGACATCTGTAGGGAAAGTGCGCGCGATTGGCGTGTCGAACTTCTCCGCCAAGAACCTCGAGATCCTGTTAGACTCGTGCAAGGTTGTCCCGGCGGTGAACCAGGTCGAAGTGCACGTGTGCCTGCCGCAGCGCGATCTGCAGACGTACTGCCGCGAGAAGGGGATCCTGCTCACGGCGTACTCGCCGCTCGGTGCGTCCCTTCCTTCAGCGCTCGAAGGTAGCTGATGCAGAAATTGCTTCAGGCCAGGGCAACGCGTCATTCTTCAACGACGCCGATATCACCGCCATCGCAAAGAAGCACAGCGCGACGCCTGCCCAGGTTGCGCTCAGCTGGCTCGTGCAGCGCGGCACGCCGCCCGTCGTGAAGAGCGTGCGCATCGAGCGCATGCGCGAGAATCTCGGAGTACGTCCACAGCCTGACCCGCGCCCGGAACGTTCCCGCTGAAGAACCATACAGCTTGTTACGCTATCCCCAGCGGAGACCCAGGCCGTCGAGGACATCTGCAAGAAACCTGGGATGCACCGCACGCTTGTGCACAACACGCCCGATGGCAGTGTGTTTGGGTGGACGTACGAGCAGCTGGGGTGGCCGTTTGAGATCGGGGGCGCCGTGCGCGGGTGAAGGATAGCGTTGTGCGCAGGATCATGAACTCAGATGTGTGCGTAGTTGTGAGTCAATACGAGCATTCTGTGCCCTGTGTCTCGTATGCACGAGAACGTCGTGCATTTTTTGGTGCACATCCAAGTACGAAGTGCTCATCGACTCTCTTCCAGGCGCGGTGCAGCTGCAGGATCGTGGAAGGTGGCAAGGACCGCACATGTATGGGCACGGCCTGCAGCGCACCCGGCGTGTAAGCGAGAAACTGCCTTGCTAGTTCAGCCCGCAGAGGTATGCCACTGGGGTTCAGGGGATGGCACGTGACAGACAGCCGACGCTGGACGTTGCGCTCGGCCTGCTTTCGAGGCTCAGAGACAAAGAAATAAGGGAGCGCATAAAAGCTCGTGTGTGCATACAACGACGCAAGGCTTCAGAGTGAGGCCGGGAGACGGCATCCAACGACACGCCATTGGAACTACTCAAGAGAACTGCCATCCAAGTCTCCTGTGCCGCCCGCGCGACACAGCCTGGAATTTCGCTGTCGGGCGCGCTTTCTGGCCACATAGTGCTGCAGCATCGCTTCCGACGCCCAGTCGTCCTCGTACTGCGCAAGGCCCGGCTGTATCTTCCGCGCCTAGGGAAAATCCGCCCGGTGAGCGCACCGTCTGCAGCCGTGCATTTGCAGCGACGCTTACCACCTCAAAAATCTGCCCGAGGAGTGCGCGCGGAGTCATTCTGACGGGCATGTTGAAATTGTAGTGCGCTTCGCCCGCAGAGTAGCGTATGGTGTCCTGTCGGGTGAGCGTGAGGGTGCAAGCACCGCAATTGAACGAGAGCGTACCATGTAGTTGTGGTAGAGCGCCCTCTTGGATCCGTCGGGGTCGGGATCGCCGAGGCCCATCGCGGCGCGAAGCTTGGATCCGCTCAACTCACCGCGGGCTGGGCACGCTGGCCTTGGAATTGTGGTAGGTGACCTCGGCGGTATTGGATTAGCGGCGTGAACGCTCTCAGCAAGCCTCAAAAAATGGCGCTGGTGGTCGTAGTGAGCCCGCAAGAGCTCAACTGTCAGCCAATTGTTCTCGTATTGTGCGAGTCCAGGTTGGACCGCACGGGCCTTCGCGAGATGCGGTCAGCACTTCATCGGCAGCTGTTGGTCTGTACGGAGCTTACGATTCTGACGGCGAAGTCGAGCTGCGAACGCTGCACGCGGCTGAACGTCGTGTCGTAGGTGAAACCCGCCCCATTTGCGGCCATGCGTACGGCCGCCTGGGCGCAAGGGTTCAGAACGGAGTGCGGGCCTAGCGTGCGAGCGACGGCGTACTACATATTTGTCGTAGAGCGCCTGCTTCGCGCCGTCTCGGTCCGCACCGTCGAGACCCAAGACGTGCTTGATCTTCAGCCAACGCGTGTCCGAACTACTTTTGCGGAGCCAGTTTGGACTGCGTATGAGCGTACTCTCAGGGACCGGTGGGTCTACTTTATCATTGTCTATCAATAGTTTGGGCCAGTCAGCCGCTCTCCCAGTGGTATCACTAGTCGGACATACCCTCTCGGTTCTCCTCATCACGCCCTATGCTCGTCAGACTGCGAACGTCGCTCCTGCGGGGTAAATACTGCCGCAAGAGCTCCTCTGTCGCCCAATTATTCTTGTAGCGAGCGAGACCCTTTGCCAGGAGCCGAGCCTGTATGAGTACAGCGCATGAGAACGAGAACACCACTCGTCAGCGTGTCAGGAGAAAGCAAACATACCGCTTCGCACACCCTCTGTAGCTCCTTGGGCGTGACGTCCACGTTGCCGCGCAGCACGTCGGACCCGAGGAGCTGTTTGGCACATATGCGCACAACGACCTGACAATGTGGGATGTCTAAGCGTCGAGGTACAGAACCTGCAGATGGAAGCGTACGCACATAGTATATCATGTACAACACTTGCTTCGCGCCCGTCTCGCCAAGTCCCATCGCGTTCCGGACCTGCGTCATACTCGTGGGGCCATCCAGTAGTACCGCTGGCCGCGGGATATGGCCGGACCTGCGACCAGGTTTCGTGCAACCTGCTCTTCTTTCTAATCGCGCGATCAGGGCCCGGGATTGCTTGGCTGCGAGACACACCGGTCAGTACGTCGGGAAGGCGAAGCCGGGTGAGACGTACGTAGCGTAACAGTCTGCTCAGTTGAGGCTTCCGTACTTTTCGTCGCGCTCTCAGACAAGGACCTGGCCATCGTCGTGAGTATCGCGCGGCGACGGGTGATATGCGGACCCGGCAAGTGACTGCCTGCCGCAACGTGGCACGGGAGGTGATAGCTCTGGCGTGCAAAACGTGCTGCCCTGGTCATTTTGTCACGCAAAAAGGTACATGTCAAGTCAAGAGTGAGTATCTGCCGTCGCAGTACGACGAGAAAATGTACCCACCTCTGTCCAATGGTCAGAAGCATTGAATGTTCAATATGGGGACGAGTCCAAAATCCGACTCAGAATTATCTGGCCAAAACATGTTTCTTATCAGCTCACGCAGGTATCTTCGCATTTCTAAGCCTCACTTACAAACCAGTTGCAGTCAGAAGGTGGTCAAGGTGATGATGAGGTCCCAGCCGTCCCGCAGCCTGTAGGGCCTGCTGCAGCCTGCAGGCACTTGGGGAACTCCGCTTGATCTCCGAAGGTCCGCTGGCAGTTTTTGTTGATTCTCCGACACATCTGGGTTTGGAGTACTTCAGACTTTGAGTCCTCGACTTCTCGACGCCTTGTCCGCAACTGCAGGCTCATGACTTGATGTGGCAGATCGAGGCATGTTCATACACTTCTCCTCTGCGTCTGCTGACACAAAAATCCACAGACATTACAAAAGGTGTATAGAGTTGAAACTTGAAAATTCACCGGTACGAACATCTCAGACGCAGACATCGGGCTGTTACCGTGAAGTACGGCAACGACCCGTTCGATGATGACCAGAACTCAGTCGTCTACCAGAATACACCTCAGTATCGCTACTGATCCAGACCAATCCGCTTGTCTGGCAACTTCGGACGACCATCAGCAGCGCGTTTATCAGAGGTTTGGCAAAGACGGATGCACCAGACCCTCATAGAAGTACGTCTACGCCTGCTGGAGCTCGTCGACCCAGACGACGCGCCCGCCGGGGAGCGCGAGCACGTTCCGCCCGTGGACGTCGCCGTGCGCGACGTACGCCGTGTGGACGCGGCACAGCGCGCGCAGCGCCGCGTCCGCGCGCGGGGGCGTGGCCGTCGCCGTGTTCAGCTGATGCGCGCCGGCGAAGTGCTCACCATGGGTGCCGCTAGCTGGTCATGATCAAGTTTACGACGACGCGAGCGGAGGCCCCGTAGGCGCTTGGCGCTGGGAGCACTGCGATTGCTCTCCGAACTTCCGCTTGGCGGGCTGTCTTCCCCGTATTTGATCTTCGACGTGCGCTCCTTCCATGCTGGCAACCGCAGAAAAAGCAACCTGCATCTCAGCAAGCCAGACCGCCTGAAAGTAAGAAAGCCTCTTGCATTTCCTTCCAAGTCGTATTGCCTGACCGTGTCGAGCTCAAGGTCATTGCCTCGGTACCAGCTCACCTACTCATTAGAATAATACAGGGTTACCTCTGGCATCGAAGACAACCAGGATTCAGTTAATAGCGGCGGCAATACAGCCCTAACGCGCCCAGAAGAATTATTTGTGATCCAACTCCGGGTATGCGATAGACGTAGAAATTGCTGGACCTTGGCGACCACTTTGGAGGGGAAACAGGTCCCACACTACGTGAATAGCAGGCGCAAGTGCACCAGCCACAAGAACGGTAGGTATGTAGCAAAGCAAAACGGTCCATTGTTCTGACAAGGAAGGCCACAGAAGCGAGATATGCGTGCGCTACTTATGGAGAAATGCAGCAGTCTCCACAACATCCCGTTCGAAGTAGCTCAGTAGCTGATATCCATGTCGGAGGACGACCCTTCCGTACTCAAGCCTAGCGAAAGCCCTTCGAGTTCGGCCGTGACTCCCTCAACTTCTCGCCCGGCGCGCCCCTCGAGCCACCCTGATACCCTCTCCATGCGCGAAGGCGAGTCGCACGACGCAGTCGTCGCGGCAGAGATGACGCTCGACGGCGAGCCGAAGCTGTCGTCCGCCGCGGCGCCCTCAGCGCGCCCCGCCTTCGGCACCCAGCGGCGCACCCTCGGCGTCGACGTCAGCACCGCGCTCTGCGCGCGCGCGCGGCGCCCCGGGCGCGCCACCGTCACGTTGCGGTGCGCGTCCGCGAACGCGCGGTCGGGCAGCCGGTGGCTCTGCGAGCGGTCGAGCTTGTGCGCGGCGCGGACAGGCAGCGGCGCGAGCGGCTCCGAGCGGCGCGCGCGCGGCCGGGCGGCGGGGCGCGTCGGCGTCGTCTCGCGCGGGTCCGCGGTGCGGCGGCGCTTGCTCGGGCGGTCGGCGGGACGCTCCTCGTCGGACTCCTCGCGCAGCCACGCGAGCATGCTGCGGCTCGCCGCAGATGCGTTCGAGCGGTTGCGCGCCGCGAGCGGCGACACGGGGCTCGGCGGGCACACCGTGCGCGCGGTGCTCGCCTCGGCGCCGTCGTCGTACGAGACGTCGAGCGAGTGCGAGCGCGCGCGCTTCGGGGCGCGGGGCACGGCGGCGCGGATGCCGACGCGCTGCTCGATGGCGGCGCGGATGCCCGCGTCGGGCTGCGCGGCGCCGGTGTCGATGTGCAGCGCGTGCGGGAGGCGCGCGTTCATCGCGTCAGCCGCCGCGACGAGCGCGGGGCGCGCCATCGTGAGCAGGTCTGCGTGGCAGCAGAACGGCACGGCGGACAGCGCGGTGATGACCACGGCGTCCTCGTCGGTGTCTTCGTTCTGCAGCGCGACGCAGTGCCCCGCGGGCTTTGTTGGCGTCCATGGCTCTGGCGCGAGGTTCTCGCGCTCGTCGTCGCGCGCGCGTCGCTTGCCGAGCGCGACGGTGGGCCTGAAGACGTCGCGCAGGAAGCGGCGCATTAACGGGGTGACGGGGCCCTTCGGGAGTATGTGTTTGGTCATTTGGCGAGTCTTGATGGTGGTGGTACTTGCTGAGGTGATTCCACAGGCGTCAGTGGCTATATCAAGGTCGAGGCTGACCAGAGGGCTTGCACAACGGGAAGCGGCTGGCCGCTACATGCGCCAGACTGCTCTTGGTACGTTCCCTGCCAAGCGTTCCGCCACTTCCAACCCTTGTTTTCTACGCTTCTGGCCCGCACATTCCTATCGCAGCCTCGCAGACTGCGTGCCCGACGCCCACGGTGCGCCGTCGCCCTAGGCGCCGTCCCGCGCTTGGTCTGTTTCAGCCTCGGTTTCGAACGCGACCGCCACGGCGGGAGCCCCACATCGGGACCGTGCGGCTCTGCAGCACAGCGGTCAGCCGCGCTCCTGTGTGCATCGTCCAGCCGCTCGCTGGGGCACGCGAGGGCGGTGGTCCCACGACGCGTCGGCGTCGCGCGCGCCGGCGAGGCCTCGCTTCTCGCCGAGCCTCGCGCAGATGAGACAGCACTGCCCCGCATTCACTCGTTCGTGCACACACGCCCATGGTGTGGCGGCGCGGCGATGTGCTGATCGCGAGGGCCCGAGGACGAATCAGCTGCGCGCGGGCCGGGGCTGGTCCTCGCTCCCGCGCGCTGCGGGTGTCTGATCTGCGGGGAAACATCTGACGGGTTGTGTCCTAAACACGCCGGGGTATGTTGCAGCTCGCCGGCGGGATAGGACTCAAGCTTGGAGTGGAGGATATAAGGCGCGGTCATCCAGTCGTGGGTATGCGTAGCACATTCCTCCACCTGTTGTCAGCGTAGCTCGAAGTCATGGCAGACAGAATTCGCTTGGCGATCGTGTACGTCTTATATGTCCAGACTCCTGGCTCGTCGGTACTGACCCTCTGTACAGTGGAGGCGGGATATACGGGTTGACTTTCGCCATTGCCCTAGCCAAGAGTGGCGCACCGGTTGACGTCGACATCTACGAGAGTGCGAAGGCATTCAGCGAGATTGGAGCAGGCATGGCGTTCCTACCGCGCGTCTGGGAAGCGATGCGCATCCTCGGCCTCGACGAAGAGCTGCGCGCGAAGTCGTCTGCTGGTTAGTCTTTCAGCCCATTCGATACCCAGCTCACTAACCGAGGATCACAGGAACGCCGTTCCGCTTCTCCAAAGGCGACCAAAATGACTTCATAATGTTCGGACAGAGCGGCGGTGAGCGCACCCATTGTTAGCCCGCGAGCGCCGTCCTCACGAGCCTCCGCAGCGAACATGGACTCGTACCACCGCGCCGAGTTTCTGGCCACGCTCGTGCAGCACCTCCCGTCGCACTTCCGCACGCACTTCGGCAAGCGTCTCATGTCGTACACCGACGAGCCGCCCGCGCCCGTTCAGTCGCACTTCAAGGACGGCACCACCGCAGAATGCGACGTTCTCATCGGTGCCGACGGCGTCAAGTCCGCCGTGCGCCGTGTGCTGTTTGAGCAGCTCGCAGCGTGTACGAAGGACCCCGCTGAGGCGGAGCGTCTGCGCGCGTGTGTGCCCGCGAAGTGGACTGGGCAGTATGTGTACCGCGGTCTTGTGCCTCGCGCGCAGCTCGAGCAGGCGTGTCCGGGCCATCCTGCACTAAGCGGGGCAATCTATGTGCGTCTTCGTATTGCTGTCTGCTTCTAAATGCTGAACGCTCGTTTAGTTTATGGGCAAAGACAAGGTCTAGTCACTTACCGCGCTCAAGGACCAGCAGAGGCGGCTGACACACTGCGCAGTACCTCATTTGCTACCCTGTCTCGCAGGGCACAATGATCAATGTCGGCGGTATCGTCACCCGACCTGACGCTTTTGGCACGCTGCACCCCGAGCCGTGGGTCCTGCCCGTCACGCAGGACGAGTTCCGTGCACAGTACGCTGGCTGGTCGCCCTACGTGCACCACGTCATCGACGTATGTCTCCGCCTGAGCGCGCTCCCGTCGAGGTGCTGATGGTCGTGCAGGCCATCAAGACTCCGTCGAAGTGGGCAACGAACTCTGTGCTGGACCTGCCGACGTATGCGTCGGGGCGCGTCGCGATTATCGGGGATGCTGTGAGTCGTCCACCCGCCTAGTCGCGCGAGCAGGTGCTGACAGATCCGCGTCAGGCGCATGCAATGACCCCGCACCTAGCTTCGGGCGCCGGCCAGGGGGTCGAGGTGCGTGTTCACATCTCGTACCGCCGGCGGCTGAAACTGACGTAGCGCAGGATGGCCTTGTCCTTGCCGCGCTCCTCGCCTCGCCGCATGCCCGGCGTGAAACACTGCCACAGGTGTTGCACGCGTACGACGCCGTGCGGCGGCCGTTCTCGCAGGACATCCTTCAGCGCTCGTACGACCTCGGAAGCATGTTCTGCCTGCAGACCCCGCGCGTCGCGCGCGCCGACGTTTCGCTGGAGGACCTGCAGCTGCTCAGCGCAGACATCGCGGACATCTCGCGCTGGACGTGGACGACGACGGCGGAGCGGGAGAGGACAGCGGCTGTCAAGATGCTTGGGGAGCTTGTCGCTGCGGAGTGACTGGGTCGTTGTTAAATAGTAGTAAATTGGCGATATCTGTTGCATTTTTGGGTTTTGAGGCGGCGCATGTCGGACATCGAATATGTTGCGGAGGATGAGACAGCGGAGAAATTCGGAGTTATCTTAGCCACCCGCGGGCCGCGTCGGAAGTTCGAACGCTTGTCGTTACTTCGACCGTGTACTCACCAGACCAAATCGTAAGAGGCTTAAAGCTGTACGAGTATCTTTTAAAACTTACGAAAGACATATTTTCGCCAGATAATCGAGCATCATCTAGCTGAGAGATACCCACTGAATGCTGGTCGTTACCGGTGTCCGACGATGGTGAGCATCCCGTACCGTTGTTTTGCGATAGCTGACGCTCACTGTGGCGCTGTCCCTTTACCTTGCGGCCGGTAATTCATCAGGGTACTGTGCCGCGTAAGCAGAGGCTACCAGCCTTCGTGCCACGTTGCAGCCGGTAATGGCTTGCCCGACCCGCATCTCGCTCGCCGTACCATACACGCCACGAGTGCTAGATTCCTGCCTGAGGGTGCGAACGACGCGAAGCATTCCACAAAGCAGACGAGAGTGTCCAAACGTACGCTGATAGGCTTCATTTTTGCGATGTCCTGACAGGCCTATTTTGCAGCCGAGTGGCCGGGGGAAGCGGCAGACGAGGCTAACTTCAGCCCCACGTCCGGGAAGATCCCACGACCAGCAAAACTCGTTGTCCGGGGGCCGTCGAGAGCTATTCAAGACGCGCTGGGTCTAGGCGAACCAGACCCTTCGGGTGCCAAGCAGAGACTGTATGAGAGGTATTTGGTGCGTCCCGCGGTTGCCGCCTGCTTACTAGTATCCGATGTCCGTACGCTCATCCACTGCGCCCTGACAGGCTGCCGTACGACAGTGCGCCGCGGAATGCCTCACGTTTGAGGAGTCATATACGTGGGCTCCACGCGAGGACAAGGACAGGGTGTTTGCCGCTGTATGTCGGTCCCCTGCGCGTATACGGATAGCATCCAGAGCCTGACCTCTGCGCCCTCTCATAGGCACGATGTGCAGAACCTGGTCTGGCTCAATACGACAATGACTGGGCAACGGACGTGCTTCTGCACCGGTACTACGTAACCCAGCGTTGGAGACTTCTCAAACACAGACGGTTAACAGCAGACGATGCGGAAGACGCGTCTATGCCTCCCCACCTTGTTCCGAAGCCAACAGACCTGGGAAATACGGAGGGTGTACGCAGACGACGGTTGATTTTGGACGCTCTGGTCGGACGCACTTCGGATTCGGATGCCTTCAAGAAGGCGCTCCTTCGTAGATATATCGTACGCCGCCGATCTCATTTACAATATGTACTCTCTTATGACTCCCTCCACCCATCAGGCAGCTGTGCGCGTCGCTGCGACGGCGGCGGGTGTCACCTACAAGGCACTGCTGCGCGACATTCCGCGTGCGCAGGTCGACCGGACTATAACCATGGTAAGCTTTGTTGAGTTGTACAGCTGTTGGCGTAGCCCTGATAGCAATTTGCTAAGGCTCGGAAGTTACATCCAGAGCTTGCCCAGTACGAGAATGACTGGCTGACGAAGGAGCTCTTACAAGCTCACCATCGTCACAAACGCGTGGATGCTAAGTTCAGACGACTACCGTTTGCCATGGCAGCATCGCCCGAGTTTTCTGCCACGATTCCAAAGCCTTATGGAAGTGGTTTCAATGGGAAGCGGCTCCAGGCCCTGATGGGCCTCGGAGGTCCAGACCCCGACGGATCCAAGGAGAAGCTGTTCCGTAACTACCGGGTACGCTGATCCAATCGCAGTGTTTCCGTCTTCACTTCGAGCTCTTTACTCGACAGGACGCAATCCACTACGCCGCAAATGAAGCGCCCTACGATTTCGACCTGCCGACCAGTAAGGCGCCGAGCGCTCTCCTCGAGAAGGTCTATGATATCGTAAGCGATCATGCGCTGCTGCGAGCTCCGCGCTCAGTAGGATTTTTTTCTAGGCTCGACGGATTCAGCCGGGCCTCGCTCAGTACGAGGGCGACTGGGCGTCGAAGTATATGCTGCAAATATACGTACAGAAACGTCGCTCCCGCGAGAAATCTGGCAAACAGCCTCGCGCGTGTAAAACGGATAGCAGCTCGCTCAGCTAGTTCTACAATACGGTGTATCCAAGCACCAGCGCCTCTAGCTGTGTATTTGTAGCCCTGCGCCGTTCTATGCACACCGAAATAGTTCTCGTTCTCCATGCCTCTCCCTTGCTCCTCAAGTCGGGCTTGCCGCGACATGCAGACTCATCGTTTTGGTGCGTGATCTCCCTCGTTCATGCTTCCGTCATACACGTATCCTGGCTTCAGTGAGCCGGGCGGACGCCCCTGTGGACGACCTTGGCAAGGTCATTGCGGACGTCACGCGCGGGGAGCTTCATGGTAGAAAATACAGGTAGGCTGTCGTGTACAGGCCAAATTAAACCCGCAATAAATTCAGCATTCACCACATACTCTTCCTTTCTTTGGGGCGACAAAGTGCGGGACGTTCGGACAACGTTCATTCCAAGACGACCCCGCCGAGGCCCATCGCCCACCCAAGCTGCTCGTACGTCCACCCGAATACGACACCGTCCTGCGTGTGCGCGAGCAGCGAGCGGTGCATGCCCGGCTTCGTGTGTATGGCGTCGACGAGGCGCATGTCCTCTTCCGAGAGCGTCACCAACTGTCCATTCGACCGTCAGCAGAGAATCAGACGCGACGGCGACGGCACATACGGATATGTTCGTGCGCATGCGCTCCACGCGCGCGCTCTTTGCGATGGGCGGCACCCCGCGCTGCGCGAGCCAGCTAACCACGACTTGCGCGGGCGTTACACCATGACGTCCCGCGACGGCCTTCAGGTCCTCATCATCGAAGAACACTGGATTTCCCTGCGCTGCATCTCCCATCAGCCGTGGATCGTACTCGCACAAGAGCGAGAGGCGTACCGAACGGCGCATACGCGCAGAGCCGGATTCCCCGCGCGGCGCACGCCGCCTGGAGCGCGTGCTGCGGGAGGCACGGGTGCGCCTCAACCTGGTTGACCGCGGGCACGACGCGCGCGTGCGCAAGCAGCGTTTCGAGGTGGGCCGCGGAGAAGTTGCACACGCCGAGTGCGCGCACTTTGCCCGTCGCGAGGAGGTCCTCCATGTCGCGCCACGCGTCAACAAAGTTCGGGTGTTCGTCGAAGGAGAGGACGCGCCCGGGATTCCAGGGCTCGGTTTCTGTAGGAGCGTCAGCGGGAATACTTGGTCCAGAGAAAAGGTGCGTACTTTTCTCGTGCGTCTGCGGCCAGTGGATCAGGTACAGGTCGATGTAGCCCACGTCGAGCGCTGCGAGCGAGTCTTCGAAGGACCCGCGGACGTCGTGGAAGTGACTGCGAGTTGTCAGCACGTAGGATGTGCGGTATTCGTGAGGCGGGCGTACCCGAGCTTCGTCGTCACAAATATTTCCTCGCGTGGTATTCCGGACTCGCGAATGGCTTCGCCCACGTAGCGTTCATTACCTGCATATCGTCGTCAGACAGAGGTGCTGCGCGCGATATGCAGAGCCATACCGTAGCCAGGAGCCTATTACAAGCGTGATAAGCAGACCTGGAAATCGGCTTTAGGCGAAGAACACCTACCGTATCCAAGTGCCGATAGCCGACCTACACAACTATCCGTCAGAAATAAAGAGCCGATGATCTCGACGGGATGCCCACCTTCAGCGCGTTCAAGCACATCTCTTTGGTGGCTGTGACGTCGCCGTCGACGCCGAGCCAACACCTGCGGGGCCTGTCAGTAAAGTATCTCGCGCGCATGAACAGAGGAGAGACGCACCCGGCCGCGACGCCTGGCATCTGCACGCCATTGTTGAGTTCAAAGTACGGCACATTTGCTGCCATCGTGTGCAGGACCTTGCAGTTCAGCTGTCCTGATATCGCCCTTAGCACGCTATATATGTGCTCATGGGTAGCGGCGCCGTACCCAGTCCTCCATTCGACATCTGCTGACTTATCGCACGGCGCTGCGAACGCGCTCTGTCATACGTCCGCGCACCCGCCGGCGAGAGCACACATACAGGGTATGACTCGCTGCGCGGGTTGGCGTACGGCAGGGGTGACGCGTTCGCGACGGCAGACCTGGAAGATCTGCGGACTGGCGGGGTGCCTGCTTCGTGCGAGGGATCCGCGGCGTTCTGGAGCCCGTGGCGGGCGCTCGGCAGGCAGGCCTAGGGACGCGTCAGCGAAGAGGCCGTTCGGCAAGGTCGTGGCGTATCATAGTCGGCTTTGTTTGGCAAGTCTATCAGTACGCGAAAATTGTCGAGGTTCCGACGACCAGTCGCGGTAGCGAAGTCAAGTCAGGCGGACGTTCGTATAACTTCGACGTCGTGGGGACGTGCCTGAGACGTCGGCGCTCGCATTGACCACAAAGGGCGCATCCTAGATCGCCTTGCGAAGAGGACAGCGATGGCGTTGAACAAGCCCTTTAGTGTGAGTGTCATACGATGCAATCGAGCATATCACGCAGCCAAGCATGCCCTTGTTGTCGAGCCTAGGTGGGCTAAACTTGAAAGCGGATAAGCTTGAGAGGTATTCAAGACCACTCTTCCAAGAGGTTGTTCTGAATCAAGCAATTCGTGGTACGGCAATTTGTGGCGCGCTTCAATGAATCACGACCTAGCGAGCTAGAGTGCCCTGTGAGCCCAGGGCAGTTGAATTTCGATGATACATACTGATGTCATCCATACCGAGCTGTGTAACCTCCCGCTTCGTGGCTGACATCGGAGTTAACGCTACAAGCTTGCGCATTCGAGTATCCAACGCTTAGTTCGCCAGACTGGGGCTGGCGCTCTTTGAACTCCGCTGCAGGTGTAGTAGCAGTCATGTCGTTACTATCTTGTTGAAATGTGTGGCCCTTCAGCTTCGAATCAAGCTTCAGGTATCAACGCTACGTCGTAAGAGCTTCTGTACATCTCACGATGAGCTTAGCATTCAGCCGCGCTGTTCTTGGGCTTGCAGAGGCTCGCTGCTGTGAGCGGCGGTGGAGGATAAGTGCCATCCGTCTGCGTTTTGTAGCGGGCAGATCTTACGTAATTTTGGAGGACCCCGGACGCCTCTGCGTTTCGGGGTCTGCGCGGCGTCCAGATGCTTGTCCACCACCACCACATCGGCCATGGCCTCTGTAGCACATGTGGACGCTAGAAAAGTAGAATTCAAAGAAGTTAAAGTCACAGAAATTTGGATGGAACTTCAGCACAGGAGACATGAATTGTACCGAGAGAGCATATTAAACCAATGAAGTAGTGTGGAAGGCGCGCACGGCCGGGGGGACCGTCGCGCATAGGCCCACGCGGAAGCTGATCAACGCAGCCAGGACCAAGCACAACAGCCTCAAGCATGTAACATGGGACCTCGCCAAGCTTTACATAGCCATCTGGGCCTACACCCGACGGCACGACAATTTACTGTCGCTTATCAAGGACCGCTGTCCGTCCTGCCATCCAGGAGGTGCTGTCTGCGTCTCTGTGCGTTGGATATGCTCCGCCCTGAGGCCAATCGTGCAAAACTAAAACAAAATTGCAATCCATGACTCGTCCCGCGCTCGAACACGCAGGGAGTCCTTGGTTTCGCTCAGACGACCACTACAAAGTTCGACGTTGCTACATGTGCATGAGAAGGCGGCCGGCTATCCCGGATCTTGACGATCGACATTATCGCAGATAATAACGGGCCTACTACAACACTATGTGATCTAGATAGAGTGGCTGAATTTCTTCTCCTGCGAGCGCAGCGCCGCACAGCACAGCGCAAGGCTTCGAGCCTTCACAGCTACACCGCCAATTCCTTGGCATGTGTCCGCGAGCTGGACGCTTCATGGGACAGCCCTTGGGGCGGGTCTTCGGCGGTTTTTTGGGCGCGGCATGGCAGCTAGACATTTCCGAAGCGACAGCATCATGCAGCCGGCACGCAGCTACATGCGGATGTGTTCATGGATTTGCTACGCCCGCACTATCACGGCGTTCCGGCGGCGGCAGTCGCACAAAGCCGCTTTCGCTGCGTTATTTTGCGCCAATATATCCGCTGTCCATAACTTAGCAATCGTAGACTCGCTTGCATTATTTATCACGGACCGTACAGTACTTGGTGATTATCGCTGTAGATAGCAGTTATCTGCAGATCTTAGGTATGGGCAGTGGCAAATTTCCGACGGGAGTCGAATGGACCCCGCCGCTGCCCTGGCCAATGTAGTTAGGCGAGGCGATGAGGCGCGACCGATGTACCGCCCATGAAATACGGGGGTAAGGCCGAACTACACAACGCAAAACTTCGAGGACTTGGTCGCCCTGATGCACACGAGTACCCATACATATCGCTATGTGGTGCCCTCGGTAGCCTGCTAGTATGCTGGGAGGGTGCGCTCGCCTGAGAATGACAACTGGCATCGCTGAGGACGACTTCGTCGCGCAGGTTGCACGGGACCCTTTCTCAGAGCAGTGGGTGTGAGAACCAGCCACCGAAAAAGACGAGTGCAGGTCCTAAGGGCAGAATAGGGTTATCTGACGCTTGATGAAGAAATTTCCAGGTCAGCGTGTACGCGCTGCGCCGCGCTTACGGCTCTAGTAGATAAGCAACCTAAATGAGCATTGCAATGCTATCTTGCCGCCGTTCGAGCAATATCACGCCATCGTACAGCCTGCCGGCTCTCCCAGCGTTCATGTGCTTTCCAAGTGCTTTCTAGCCTTCTGTCAGACAGTGGTTCTCTCAGCCGGAGCTCAAAGGGCCGTCCCATAACGCATTCAAGGAGCTCAAAGCCATCCTACACATGGCGCACCATCCATCCGGCATAGACAGAGCCTTGATTGGGAATAGATTGGCGGTGTTTTCTCTGAGATATCATATGATTGAGCCTATACACCAGAAGAAGTTTAATAGCCATCGATGGTACTTTGCGGACATTGCACTTGGATTTGCTGTTTCCATCCGACGTAAGGCCACACGCCGTATTTTGTTTGGCGCGAGTTATCGCGTGTTCCGCCCTTTACGCATAAAAGCGGTGCCTGTCACCGACGGCCTATGCGTGCATACAGTAATGACTGCAATCTCGCGAGTTGCGATGCAATTGGATCAATACCGTGAATGCCAGCAGCGAGAATGATATACGCGCTAGTAGATTGCTGCTTTATATAGAATTAGGAATGCAGCTTACATATGCGCTTGCGCGAGATATAGCCCGTTCTCTTCTGCCCTTCAGCTCCACTTCCTGCCATATCCATACATCACATCTCCGTCAAGTATCACTCCCTTCAACAACTTCGCGTTCATTAGCAATATCAATCCACGCCAATCAGACGTCGTTTCGCGTTGCTATCAATATCCTTCCGCAAAACACCTCACTATCATCACAACATTATCACGTACGGCAACCTCAGCGGCTGTTGCTGTCGTTTCACTTTGATCTTGTACATCGTATTGCTCACGCATATCTAAGCTCTCAGACAATCCAAGAAGCTCCCGTGCCGCACATCCCTCAATCACAGCGCATGGCCCGCTCTATAATTCGGCAAAATTCAGCGGTGGCTTGCGCAAGGAAAATTCTTTTGCCACCGGAAGTGCTATTGCGCGTTCTTCGAGCGGCAATGGACGAAGTAAATCCCTGGAAGAAACGCGATTATTTGGAACCAAGAACTCTTTCGACTCTCAGCACTGTTTGCAAATATTGGTCCGAGACCGTCAGGCCCCGGCTGTTCAAATCGCTCACCCTAGATGGGACGGATGATCTCATTGTTCTCAGAAACATAGTCGAGAACTCGCAGTTATCAGCCGTTATGCTATCCGACAAGATTGAATGGCTGGAAACACAACACAATGCCATAGCGCCGATTCCTTGGATAGTCCACCTTCACTGGCTCTCATTCCACCTTCCTCAGGCAACAATCATGTGTACTGTGGCCTATGCTGCGTTAGATACTCCCGCTGCTGACTTTCGTTGCTCTCCATGGCGCGCATTGCCTAGCCTTCCTCCAAGATATCTACGTCTCGAACATTTGGAACTCCATGGACTGGTCTTTGAAACTACGGCAGAGCTCGTGCGACTGATGCGCAACTTTCAAACATTGCATAGTTGCACATTCAGCCGCCTCACATTTCGCTTCCCTCTCGCTCCTTCCCCCAGAGTGGTGCGGTACAAATCATCAAATATCTACCGCTGCGAAATCATCGAAAGCTTTACAGTGCCTGTGTACTCCCTCATCATACTTGCATTTAACATCATCGGAAGCCCAACAGCACCTCCTGTCAATTTGTTCTCAGATTCGTGGTGCACAATTGTCCGCGCCCTAGCAGCCCTCCCAGAAGGCGCAGCCCACATCGTACAGCGAATAGCGGTACAAAACCATAGCTCAGAATGGAGTAGGTGCTCGTAAATTGCAGGACGCTTGCTCAGCTTATAATTGCACAGATCCCCAAATTCGCTACTACGGTTACCACAGTCCGCTTCCTGCCGTAGTCGCCAACATCCCCATTGATGTTCCTGGAAGAGACATTAGCTTGGTGCAGACTCCTACTGTGCGCAGCGTCGGCCTCATCTTGGACCTGGGACTCGAAAACAGTAAGACCGAGGCCCTGGCATTCACTTCACTAAGCGGATTGCAGGCGATCCTGAACATCTCATCTCTTCAAACGGTCTCTGTTAGCTGCTCCGACGATATCACTCAAAATGGGAGGCCTCGCAGCTTCCACAGCTTGGTGGTCGTCATCTCTTCGATTCTACAACGCCAATCTCTCACAGGGCACCATGAATATGACAAGCTCAGGATACGCCAAAGGGAGTGGGATACAGACGCTCTCACAAGAGCCGAGATCTTGGCTGCACCCAGCGAGCTTACTATCGGAGAAAGGACTGTCACTTTGACCGCGGATGAGCGCGCGGGTTGGTTACTCTACTCCAAGTTCAGATCCAGGTCGAATCAGGAAGATTTCAAGAAAAGACTCCTCTCCAAACGCCTTAGAGATGGGAACACCTAAGCCCCCTCGGGCGGAGCAGCAAGGAAGCGGTCACCGACAGTGCAGATCGAAAGCAACGCGGCACGGAGAACGAGGACGGACAAGCATATACGGGCACCGAATAGGACGACGAAAGCGATATTCTGGGCGAACTCAAGGCACAGGACCAGCCGTGAGGAACCAACCCCGGTGGAAGTCCGTGCAGAGACAAAAGGGCTGCGCACTGGCTATATGGTCGCAAGCTTAGACCAGGAAATCAGTATGGTGAAGGAGAGGGTAGAGTGGAGGAAACCCTAGGTAGATGAGTTTGACGATCGAAGGATATAGTATGTAAGAACCTCGTCCGAGGCTACGGATCCTGAATCAGATACAGACAATATTCGCCGCGGGCCTCAATTGGTTCTGCTCTATACTTCCCGGGATTTTGGAATTGCTCATGCGATTCATCTGACTGCATTCTGGTGCGTGGATCTAGCTCATCGTCACGAGCCCGTCGACCGCGGCCATCGACCAGTTGTATCCCGAAAATCAGTAATGTATTCGGGACAGAATGAATCACTTAAACGGATACAAAATGCGCTCGCCTCACACACACGCAGATGCGGAAGTCCCCGCAGCCGCTCTCCCTCCGCCGTGATCTTGCTCAAGTTCGCTCCTCGGCCTCGCGCCGAGCGCACGCTCGCAGTCGTCCCTAGTCTCGTACACAACAGCGGAATCAAGGAATGCCGCACTTCCCAAAACACGCCGCTTTTAGCACAATCAGAAAACCCATCTGGGCGAGGCACGACGTACGTGTGCAAATCGATGTTGCTCGTGAGCACCGCGGGCGCCTCGCGTTTTTCGTGTGGCGCACGCGCGTGCGGGAGTGCGCTGGCAGGAGAGGTCCTGCGGCGCGAGTCAGGGGATGGACGCGGCAAGGGCGGACTAGGCGTACGGGTGCGCCTCTGGGTCTTTGATCTTGAGGAGCTGGGTGACTGCGGCGGACGAGGCCATGACGCTGGTCGCATAGGTCGGCATGAGGATAGAACTGGAGGCGAAGTGAGGATGGGGTGTACCTTATCGTATTACCTATGCGCAAAATGTCAGACAAATGCAGCGTACGCCCTGTGAACGTACCAGGCAAAATGAAGAAAATCATCATGATATCTACGCCCACATCAGCTCGACCCGCACCCCACTTCACGTACACTCACAGTTCAAATTCAGCCACGCCATAGCCTGCACCCCATCAGCACGCGCACCCCGCCCCAAAGCGCGCAGACGCACCGTCATCGGGACATTCGTCACACACGTAACGACAAGGTATCCCACGCCCTGCACGCGCAGCGCACGCCCCAGCGGCGCCCCGCGCGCGGCGTGCTGTGCGCGCAGCGCGCCGACGGTGAACGCGAGGATCGCCGCGTCCCAGAGCACCGCTCACCCCTCTTGTCAGCCAACGCTCAGCTCGTGGAGAGGGAAGGAAGGACGCACTGTAGAGGTAGAACGCGAGCAGCTCGCGGTGCGCCGTCCCGAAGTCGATCGTGCACGCGCCGAGCGCGGGCTCGTACACGAGGCCGAAGCCCTGGATGCCTACTGCGCGGCGTCAGCGCGTGTGCGCACAAGCGGAGGGCGGGGCGGGGCGCACGTTCGAGGCAGAAGGCCCAGTGCGCGAGGCAGAGCGCGATGAGCAGCGTGCGAGCGGGCGTGTGGCCTTTCCAGAGGGCGACGCTGCGGCGCGGCCCGGTCAGCGTTTCGGGCGAGGCGAGCGGGCGGGGACGTACGCGCGCAGCTGCAGGTTCGTGCTCGCGGACACGAGCGCCATGTTGCCGAGGACCTGCCCGGGGTCAGCGTTGCGCACGTCTCGTAGGGCAGGCGACGCGCACCGCGAGCGCCGTCACCGAATCTGCGTTGGATGTCAGTCGAGGCGGCGCGGAGCGGGCGCAGGGCGCGGGACGTACGGCTGCCGGAGGTGTCGCATACGACTTTCATGAGTTCGTCGAGCTGGTTCATCGCGAAGCTATGAGCGGCGTCAGCTGGCGGGGGACTGAAGGTGAGACGTGGCGCGTACAGCATGATCAGCGTCGTCAGGAGGCAGTACCGCCCGATGAGATAGTTGATCTGCCCTCTCGGTCAGTTGCGCTGCGCCGTGTCGGAAGAAGGCACGCACGGTCACAACAGAGAGCTGCAGCCGCCGCGTGAGGAGGCCCCACTCGACGTCCTGAAGTGTAAGGACGAAGTACCATCTGCAACGATCGTCAGCATGTCTGCGCGCAAGTTCGTTGATGCGACGTACAGGTACATGCCGAGCACGAACACAATCATGCGCTCGAAGATGAATGCGCAGATCTCGACGGTCTCGGGGCTCTGCCACTCGACCATCGCGCGTCGTCCCGCGCGCCTTGCGCTTGCTGTAAGTTAGTCGTACGCGCGAAGGCAGCCAACAGAGCAGCCAAGGCGCGATTACGCCCCGTTCGATCCGCGCGGAAGGCAGATATACGCCTCCGCGCCCGACAAGCCCGCACGGCCCCGGCACGGCCCACCGCGCATCCCATCATCCCTTCCCGAGCATCCGCAGCCATCACAATGCGCAGACGAACATGAGAAAGCAAAACCCAGCACAGAACGTCCCGCTCCGCACAAGTCCACACTCGCCACCGGACGCTGCAGGGCCCCCCTCCATCGCAACCGGCCGCGGCCCGCGCGCGCCCCTGCGTTCCCGCGCATTGAGTGTAGATGCGGCACACACATTGAGTTGGTGCAGCCCGTTCCCAGCGTGTGCGTCTCCCACGCTATTCCTGGCGGTGCGCGCGTCACGGGGCTGCAGCCTCTCCCGCGTTCGCGCGACGGACCGCGTATGTGCTGCGCGCGAAGAAGGGAATGGTGGAGCGCGCGCGTCCGCATGACGACCGGGACGCAGCGGGCGTGGCGGCCGCGCAGAGGTCGCTGCGATGCGTGCAGTGTACTTGGCTATGGCGCATATTGCACCGGGCGATGACGTCGCTGCGTGTACTTTGTTCGTGCATCTGCGGCACGAGGCAGGTACAGGTCGATGAAGACGATGTGGGTCGCGTCGAGCTATTTTTCGAGCGACTGATGGACACCGTCGAGGTCAGTCCGGGCGTCCAGCCCAAATTTCTGTGGGGGGGGGGGGTCCGACGTACTCGAATTGTGTGGTGACAAAAACGGGATTGTATGACATCTAACTCTGGCAAATGGCATTCACGACCTGCATACTGCTGTCAGACAAACGGCGCACCTATATCGAGATATCGAAGAACATACCATCTCTAGGGGCTTACTACACGCGCCACGGGCTGCCGATGAGCAGAACAAAAGCCCTCTGGCTCCGAAGGCCACGCGCTGCGTCCCAGGGCCGACACGAGCGTACGCAGAGAATGATCTCGCACACTCGCCCACCTCCAGCGCGCCCAGATCCAGCTCTCCCCTGGGCGTCGCGCGAGCCCGTCGATACCAAGGCAGCACCGGGCCGAGGTACATATCGCGCACATCCCAAAAAACGGAGGTGCGCCCCGCCGCCGCGCCTGCCACCCGCGCGACGCTCCGAGTTCGCACCGCGGAGCACTGCTCAGAGCCTAGAACTCCGACAGCTATCGTCTCTACGCACCCCCACAGATCCCGCCAGAGCCAGCGCCGCCAGCTCCCGGCATCCGTTCGCCACCAGCCAGCACGTAAGCGGCCAGCGCCGTCGCGGGGCACAGCGTACGGGTACGCGCCCGCGCAAGGCCGTGGTGCGCGGTGCGGGTGACGCAACCCCTGGGCGGACGCTAGTGAATCCGGTACTCCGCCGGGCGGTGCGCGCCGCGGACGCAGCCGCAAGGGCCGAGCGCGGTGCGCGGGCAGGATGGGGCCTCGCAGCGCGGCGCGGTGCGTGGGCGAGACGCGCTGCGGGGGCTGGAGCAAGGATAGGGGCGCTGTGGGACGGCGAGGAAGACGAAGTTAGGCAGGGAGCGCGTCGGCGGGGCGGCTGCGTGCTCGGGGCTGTGCACTCGGGCGACGGACGGGCGTCGGGTGTGGCGTTATGCTCCACCAAAGCGTCGGCAATGCACGCCTGCAAGTCACACCGCGGCCGCATCCGCGCCGACCGCCATCTCGCCGCCCACCTCCGCCCGCTGCTCGGGCGAGCCAGGCTTCTGCAGATCCCGACGGCGGTCTGCAACCACAACCGTCCAGCCGCCGACCGACGCAAGCCTCAGGGAGACGTGAGGTCGGCAACGCGGACCCCGAGCGCGCCGCCGAGGCCAACGCGCACGTCGCCAGCCGTGTCATATAGCACGAGCCTTGCCGCACGCACGTCCTCGCGAGCTTGCAATCGAAACCGCAGACCAGTGCGCCGCATGTGAGCTCCTCGGAGTCCTGAGATTACGTAAGGTGCGGACCCCGAGAGTGCTGCCGTTGCGGGGTCCGCGCGACGTCTGCATGCTTGTCCACGACGAGTACGCATGTCTTGGCTGCTGAGCCCCACGGCCGTGCTTCGAAAGTAAGAGCAAGCGGCGATCTGACCTACGAACATATCGGATATTGGTTCAGGATGTCTACATCAAGTCTACATCGTACCGAGAGGACAGGCGAACCTACGAGTAGGGCACGAGGTCCGTGATCGTCGCAGCCAGGTATATGCGGAAACTGATGGCCACTGTCTGCTACTAGGACAGAGCCCTGCAAAAAGCGACGAGTGGGCTCTGCAATGCTGTACGGCGTTCTGTGGAGCTGCAACTAACAGTATGGATCATTCTGGACCACGCCGTGGTACACCTTATCGCTCGGACCGTGCTGTATGTCATTCGGTGCGCTCGTTCTGCGACGTGGTTGAATTGATAAAGTCATCCTGTGCATCGATCTTATGTATGGCTTGGTTCTGTGCTGGCGAGCAGCGCAGAGTCGCAGGTCGTCTCAGAGCACCACTCGACGTACAGATAACGCGGTAAGCACATCATCGCCGTCGTCTTTCTCGTCACAATCATATGCTCACTATAGTACTTCGAACTACCATAGAGATAGCTTAGCGAGTACTGGGAGATATCACCTATCCCGTACTAGCTGCAATTAGCTCGATCTTTGTGATTTGAGCTCGATGGTTCGTGTACACCCCAACAGCTCCCAATGATAATACCATTTCTTCACAGCCGAAAGACTCTGCGCCTGTGTTCAGCCGCGCGGCGGTCGGGTAAGTAGTCGACCTGCAGCCAATCGTCCAGTAGACGAGAACGCACTCGCAAGGGCGGTGCACGATGCACAGGGCGAGGCTGGGCGAGGCGCTGCCAGGCACTGCCAGGCAGGCATCACTTGGAACCGCGAATCGCGGAGAGGCAAACCCTCTTACATCGAAGCAGCGGAGATGAATGCTGCGGCCGCTGTATTGAAATCTTGGGCTGCTGATTGCGGCGGCGGGCGGAGATATATAACGTGTTGCAGCCATGCCAGGAGCTCTTTCCTTTCGCCCCGCTGCCCGCTGCCTGTTACACACCGCGACACCTACATATCGCTCCTATTCTTCTCCCTCGCCTGCGTTACGAAAGCCTCGTATTGGAAGACGTCAATACGCCCATCATATACCGTGGTCTGCGTCGAACTGGGCCCTATGCTGCCACGCCGAATCCATCACTCTGCAGAGCAGCGGGTATCGACGCAGCGCATAACCTCCAAGCTGCATCTCTCCACCGTTCCTGAGTCATATCGCAGCGCTTTTGAGCCCCCGGTCTTTACGGCTGGAGCCGTCGGGCTGAGCCCTCTGCCGGACTCCTCAAGTGCCCATTGGCCAGTTCATGTACAGTCCGCTCAGCTGAGCCCGGACGATTATGTACGGCTTCAAGATGCACAATTCATGCGCTTGCCGCTTTCCCCTCTCCCAGATTCGTATCTTGGCACTCTCAAACAACCATCTTCGTCATCTGCACATTGTGCAAGGGGAGCTGATTTGCCGACTGAATTACTCTTGCATATCGTTCAAATTGTAGCAAGCGAGATACCTTGGTTAACGTATCAGGCTATACCGGAAAATTACATTGGCAAGAGGGTACCAAGAGGTCTTGTGCCTCTTGGCTGTGTGTGCAAATCTTGGCTGAACATCATTAGGCCAGACCTGTTCAGAAGCATCGTACTGACGGATACGGATGATATAAAGTTCCTCAGGGCCATAGTGGAGCGCTCACAGTCATCAACATGCTCGCTAGTGGACGAAATTAGGACACTGTTTTACAGGCACGATACCACGGATCCTGGCCCTTGGCTAGGTCACCTCCACTGGCTTTCGAATCATATCAATGCTTATATATCCTGTGATATTTCCACCCCTGAAAACCATTTCTCCCCTGTCGCTCCCCATTACTTGCCATTTCGCGCATTACCCACATTTCCGCCACAATATCTGCAGATCAATGAGCTCAAAATGGACGAGTTGGTCTTTGCAAACATTGACGAACTTGTCCGGCTGATGCGCAGCTTTCCATCTCCAGAATATTATAATTTTACCTGTCTCAGATTTCTGGACCCATCGCCGCCGGCTCTTGCTAGAAACCTGCAGAAGTCGAGCTCATTGACAATCAATTGCATCTTCCATGATTGTCATTCTTCGGCACCAGTGTATGCCCTAATAATTCTTGGCTTCAACATTGTTGGCAGCGCACATGCACATCCTGTGAACCTAGCCCAAAATGTGTGGAAGACAGCTCTTTTTGCATTAGCATCTGTTATCGAGGACTATAAAACAGATCTGTGCATGGGGGTAGATCTTAATGAACCATTGGGTAAGTGCTTATATATTGCTCAGATCACTGCTGTTCTCAACAGGTACGCAGTTTACATGATTAGGGTCGGCGTCCTTGACCATCGATCTTTGAATATAAGGATTGAAGTCGATCTTGCCGCTTGGGATGTTCAACCGCCACAGCCTGCTTCTCTCAGCCGGATTAATCTATCAAGTGATGAGTGGTGGGAACATTTACCATCAGACACCTTGAAATTGGTTTTCGGCCTTCCATCTGTTAAAACACTGTCGATTTCGTGCCCCTGGGATTCATACGATGGCATTCCAAGCAATCGATATGACGCCTTGATTACCATCATATCCTCTATCTTGCAAGAATCATTACCCTTAGAGGCTTATGGTCCTAAAAGGCTTGTATTTGGAACAGAGCGTAATAGACCCGAGAATATCTCCCTCACAATGGCGAATATCTTAGCTGCGCCCCATGAGATCACGATAAGTGATAGGACCATTGCCTTGACTCCTGAGGAAAGGGCTGCCTGGCTGCTGTGCCCCTTTTTCAACAGTGACAGAGAGGCGCCCCAGGTGACACTCTTTGACCGCGTCAAGGAAGATCTCAAAAAACTTTCAGAGTTCCGACAAGCCCGAAAGCGCGCAGAAAGAATGTACACCACATCTGCCAGCAGCACAGAGGCTGACAGCGAGGACAGCGACGATGCCTGGAGCGAAAGCTAGGATGATAGTGAGCAGGAGGAAGAGAGGAAGGGAGATGGACGGAACGCTGGCGTCGAGTGCTGAGACAAGGACGAGAGCGAGGAAACGGTCTACGAGCAGGGCGCAAACTAGGACGTTGTCGAGGACTACGCGTAGTCCAAGTGCCAGGGCCGGGTGAGCAAGACCCGTGTCTTCAGCCAGAGGCAGTCGCTTCACGGCTATGCAATCATCAACGAAGAGAGGAGGATGCGCCTGAAACGCGGGATATCGTCGTGTCCTTGGTAGCCTGGAGTGGACTAGAACTTGTTTATATCGACTGGACTCTGACGCAGATGTTTATCTTTTCCCTTTTGCGATCCTCGCGATTTCGAGTTCGTTTTACTCATTTATTTCTTTAGCACTTGTACCGTGCCTGTATCACAGACTTTGCCATTTATCTAGATTTCGAACGCAAGTGCGAAGTGCTCTGCATAGAGATATCTTGGATATATCTGAGCGAAGGCGGTCTCTGAAGATGTTTGCAGGAAACCTGCTCGACACAGCAGGGCCCTGCGCACGGCGAGCAGTGCTTCGTGGTTCGAACTCAGGCGTCGCGCGGCCGCGAGGGGCACCTCCGTTCGCGGCGCAGCAATGGCGATCTTGCTGTACACGCGCCTGTGCGTACACGCGCGCCGCCTCGCGTCGAGGCACACCGGTTCGGGGTCGTATACACGCGGGGCCCTCATCCGCGTCGATTTTTGATCTGAGCTTCGTAGGTGATAATGCTGCGTGGTGCGCTGCCGAAGCCCGTGCTTGCTGCGCTGCTACGTATACCTCACGTCGTGTCGGACGGCATACACAGGTACTAGATCGTCGAGATTTTGGGTGCACGCGGCGCGCCGCCCTCTGTGTCCCGCGGGCATGTCCTTATTCCGGGTCGAGATGTACAGTGGCGCGTCCCACCTCGTCTCCGATACCGTTATGGTACCAGCTGTATGCCGCAATCCTCTCAAGCGCGCCCGGCCTGGATGGGAGCAAAAGGGCTTCTGTTTAAATCAGTCTCCTCCCCGGAGCGGAGCGAAGGGATTTCTTGTTTATTTAGACTAGACTGCGTGCATTCCGTTAGATCGCCGCCCATCCATCTGGTAGCACAGAGAGGTGCGGGACTAGAGGCGACGGACAGTGCGTAGGCTGTAGCCTTTATGCCTGAATGGCCCGTTGTACGCAGTATCTTGTCGTACGGCGGCGCCGTTCTAGTTCATACTCGTCAGCAAACAATTGCCATAGGAACGCCGCCATGGACCCAACGCCCACGCAGGACGAGCGCCGACGCGCAAGTGCCCTGCATAACCACAGAGGTATAGAGCAACCCCAGACCCTGAGAGCGCGACGAGAGGTGCACCGCACGCATGCCGACGGAGACGTCACGTCAGCATCGCGGCGCCCAGGCACGCAGCCCGGGGCCGACGCGCACGTCGTGAACTATAAGCAGCAGCGCGGCAAGCACGGGCATCTGCAGCGCACCACACGACATCCAGCACCTGCGCGCCTCAGGTCACAAATCGACGCAGACGAGGGCCCCGCGTGATACACGCCCGGCCCGACGGCGCAGCACGTGTCCAGCCGGCAGATGCGTCGGCGCATCGAGCGCAATACAGCGTAGAACGATACGTCGCACCGCGTGTACGCACAGGCGTGTGCCAAGCACAATCTCCATCGCGGCGCCACAAACGGCGGCGCCCCTCGCGGCCGCGCGACGCCTGAGTTCGCCCCACGACGCACTGCCCGCCGTGCCGACGCAAGGATCCTGCAAGCATCTGCAGGGGCCGCGATGCCCTCTCCACGTCTCCGTGCACCACAGACCAGCCCCCGCACGACGCCTCGCCACGCCTCGCCACGCCCCGCAAAATCTCGCCAGAGCCAGCGCGGCACGCTCCCGGCCTCCGTGCGCCTTCGTGCACCGCCGGTCAGCATGCCAGCGCCGCTTCGGGCGCGCATGCGCACTTGGGGAAGGCGTGCGTCCCGCGCGACCGTAGCCTGCTGCGCACCGCGCCCGCCGCCGCCTGCGAGGATGCGGTGTCTTGCGCCGGGCGACGCGCGACGCGCGGAGCAGACCGACAGCGACGATGGGCGCGCCGTGGGGGGACCGGAAGGACGACGCTAGGGGAGCGCGTCCAAGCAGCGCCTCGCGCACGTCGCCAGCCGTGTTATAGTGCCACGAGCCGCTGCAGCGCACCGCCGCACGCGTGCGCGAGTCTACAATCTAGATCGAACGAAGACCAGTACTTGCGCCGCATATATGCGCTCCTGCGCGCGGCGCGCGTGTCACGCCAACGGGTCCACGCAGCTGGCTCGCGCGACGACGGCGCTGCGCCCCGCCGTCCTCCCCGTCACGGCGCGACGCGCACACGCGCATCCAACGTTCGACGTCCAACGCCTTTCCATTCCTGCACCCCGCCCGCCCGCCCGCTTGCTCAGCTACTCCTGCACATACCCCCCAGCACGCATCGCCCACCCAAGCTGCTCATACGTCCACCCAAACACCGTGCCGTCGGGCTGGTGATACTTCAGCAGCGAGCGGTGGCACCCGGGCTGCGCGTGGATGGCGTCGATCGCGGCGAGGTCTGCTTCGTCGAGCTCGACGAGCTGCACGTGTCGGCGGCGGCGACATGGGATGCGGGGAGAGCAGGCGGGCGGGCGGGCGGGCGGGCGTGAAGGGTAGGCGGGCAGGCGTGCAGGCGTGCGTGGCGGGCAGGCGTGTGGAGCGCGTGGAGGGCGAGCAGGACGCAAAATAATACCAGAACGTCAGCACGTCAGCGCAGCAAACGCGCAAAAGAGGCCGAGACGCACGGCGAGGTTCTCGCGCATCCTTTCCACCCGCGCGCTCTTCACGAGCGGCGGCACGCCGCGCGCCACGACCCAGCTGAGCACGGCGCGCGCGGGCGACGCGCCGTGCTTCGCGGCGACGGCGGCGAGCGCGGGGTCCGAGAAGAAGAGCGGGTTGCCTTGGCCTGCGCGCCGCCTAGGTCAGCTATAGGAGGGCGGGGAGAGGGAGGGTGGGGATGGGGAGGGATGGAGATGGGGAAGGGAAGAAGGGAGGAGGAGGCGACGCACCGAACGGCGAGTACGCGGAGACGAGGATGCCGCGCGCGGCGCAGAACGCGCGCAGGGCGTGCTGCGGGAGGTACGGGTGCACCTCGATCTGGTTGTTCGCGGGCACGACGCGCGCGTGTGCGAGGAGGATTTCGAGGTTCGGGATCGAGAAGTTCGAGACGCCGATCGCGCGGACTTTCCCTGCGGCGCGCGTGGGGGGTTAGGTGGGCGGAGAGAGGGGAGGGGAGGGAAGGGAGGGGAGGGGAGGGAGGGGAGGGAGGGAGGAGGGAGAGGAGGAGGGAAGGAGAGGAGGGCGCACCGGTGTCGAGGAGCTTCTCCATCTCGGCCCAGACGTCGACGAAGTTCGGGTGTTCGTCGAAGGAGCGCGCGCGCGAGCCTGGGGGTGGAGGCGTCAGATTGTGCGCATATATGCGGGTGGGCGAGGGGCTGCGCGGGTCAGAAGCTCGGGGCACTGCACGGCGTGGTCTGCGCTGGCAGTGAAGCGACGAGGAAGCCAGACGCGGCCGAAGCGTGGCGACGAGGCGCGCCGAAGAGAGCACGGCAGGGCCGGAGCAAAAGGGCACGACGTACCGTCGGGGAGGTGCGTCATCGGCCAGTGCATGAGGTACAGGTCGATGTATCCGATGTCGAGCGCCTTGAGCGAGTCTTCAAAGGCCTCGCGCACGCGGTGGCCGTCGCGCTGGCTGAGAGGCAGTGAGGAGAGGTCGGTGGAGAAGTAGAGGGCACGCGGGACGCACCGCAGCTTGGTGGTGACGAAGATCTCGGCGCGCGGGACGCCGCACGCGCGGACCGCCCTGCCGACCTGCTCTTCGTTGTCTGCGCACATGTCAGCGTCCACGCGCGCCCCCAGCGACCCGTCACGCACAGTAGCCTGCAGCCTGCAGCGGAGTCCCCCGTCAGCGCGCACAGCGGCGCATACACCCACACGCGACGCACCGTGTCAATATGCCGGTACCCGCACTGCCCCCGCCGTCAGCAGCATCCCGCGCGCGGCGCGCAGCACGCACCTGCAGCGCGTTGCGGCAGATCTCCTCCGCGACGTCCGTCCCGCCGTCCGCGCCGAGCCAGCACCTGCGCCCGCCTGTCAGTGTCAGCAGCGCGCCGCACGCGAGCGCACGCGCACGCACCCGGAGCCGAGGCCCGGCATCGTGATGCCGTTGTTCAGCGTGAAGGAGGGGATTGCTGTCATCGTCGCCGGGGTCGCTGTGAAAGGGTCGCTGTGATAAGGTGGGAGGGGCGGGTGGGAAGGGCGACGGGCGCGGCGCGGAGCGCGAGGTATATATGCGCCGCGCGCGCCGGCCCGGGGCGTGTGACCGCGATCGGCGGTGACCGCATCGCGTGCGGGCCAATCAGGGGCGGTCTGCTGACCGCGTGCGGCGCGGCGCGTCGCGAAGCGCGGGGCTGTGTTCTGGGGCGTGCAGTAGGCGCCGCGGCGAGGGCGCGCGTCGGCCTTCTCGCGCTGTCCGAGCATCTCGAGGCGCGGCTCCTCGTCTCCGCGCGTCACACGTGACACGCGCCGTCTCCGCGGAGGAGAGGCGTGCCGCGCTTCGGGCGTTTCGTGCACATATGCGCGGCGGGCAGCCGGGCGCGCGGGGCCTGGAAGAGCGCGGGACGCGTGATCGCGGCGCGACTGTGCGCGTGTGTACGTGGGTGCCCTGCGGGCGGAACGCCGGTGCGTCTCCGCACGTCGTGCTGCCGTGCATGCGGGGCGCGACGCATCTACAACCTGCGGACGTGTCGCGGCGCACGCGCCCGCGTGTGGTGACGGGCTGCGCCCGCACAGGCCGTTGAGCAAAGCTATCAGTTGGCTGCGTCCACATCCTGCGTGAGCAGTATTCGCGCAGCGTAAGTACGTATCTGCGCCATGGTGTGTCGAGCAGCTCCCCCTAAATACATGACTACAATGTAGTGCGCGTTCCGTGGGGTGCGCAAGGGTCTAGTCATAGTAGCTCGCTGTCTGAACACCCATGCACCAGAAGTCAAACAACACCGCATCCTCGACGAAGGTGATCTGACGAGGATACTATACAATTGCTTACATTGGCCGCCGAAGCTGGAATAAGCCGCCGCCTGAGCAGATGCGTCGTGTTGCCTCCCACCTTGTGTATCTACTAACGCTGTCGCCTCTGTGCTCGCGGCCCAGCGCCGCCGCAGAGATCGTCTCTCGCATATTGTAGATGAACATACCTCATACGTCTGTTTGCAAAAATTAAAGTTCGTTGCGCAGCTCAGACGAATTCAAGCAGCTAAGTAAGCAGTACAGAATTGGTTCCGGAAGAAATCACTGACGCTCAAAACATTCATCGGTAGGAAAAGACGCAGAACGAATCAAAGATGATTACGAAGACCAAACCATAGCACTCTGTAGAGCAGAAGGAAAAGATAATGACCACTCTCACGTCCTCCGTATGTCCCATCCGCCGGCTTCTGTCCGTATCTATTGATATCCATAGCAACTTCTGCCTTCCAGTATTCTTGCGCCCAATAGGTACAGCAGGAATCTACTGCTTTCCCAGGCTCATGCATCGTAAGGACGTCCCAGCCCAAGCTACCCCTTCAAATCATCTTCATCGTCAGATGCGCCCTCACGTTCGAGCCCAGCCTCCGCTTCGATGTCAAGCTTGCTGAAACTCTTGAGCTCGCTCTTGCCATCGTGCTCGCCCGTAAATGTACGCGCTCGCGTCTGTGCTCGTTCATACTCCCGTCCGCTGACTTGCCTTCGTCCCCGCGCCTCTATTCGCCCCTGCCCTCGGTATCCGCCTCGCCACGAATCCCGCGTCCTCTCGTGCTCGATTGGTCGCGCATCCAGTCCTTCTTACGCTACCGCTGTAGCTGCACCGCTCGTGTGCGTCCCCACCGCGGGTTCTCCATTCGCTTTGCCCTTCTCGTGGTCCGCCTCGGCTGCGGTCTGAGCGTCCTCTTCATCGACGTGTCTGGCCAGGAGATCCTGGAGAAATCGCTCGCGGTGGTGCTCGAGGCACAGCAGCCAGTCTGCGCGCTCCCTCGCGGTCAAGGAGACAATCTTCTCGCCGACCACGAGCTCGTCAGGTGTTGTTGGGACAACGGGTGCCGGGACGACGACGTGCACTGGAGAGTCGTAAGTAGCAAATATGAGCTTGTCGTATGGTAGAGTCTCGATGAGCGATCGGCCTTCGAAGACGTCCGATAGAAAGGCACGCAGGTTATCGGAGTCGTGGTAACAGTCGTCGCTGAACTTGCGGTTGAACGCAATGACCAGCGTTTCAAGAGACGGCAATTCTAGGATCGGTTGTAATTTGTCCCATGATATGGATTGTAGCGCGTCGGACAGCCTGGTTGCACTCATAGACGCGAATTTGAGGAATATTTCACGGATAATTGCGGTTGGCGGCGGACCAGCGGAGATGCCATCCGTTGGGAATTCGATGTCGATATGTACGGTCACAGCTAAGTCTTCGTCGTGCGTGTACATGTTTGGGCTGGTTCCGTACTGCAGAGGAATATCTGCACGATGTTGAGCAAGTACTCGGGAACACAAATTGCATACATACCACATCGCAACGCTGTAGCGCCTGGATGTACACCGGGAGTCCATACGGTGTGTACCTTGCCGTTCAGCAAGGTCGATAATGTCCGCAAAACGGTGAACCAGATGTCCAGCGGCAGTCTTACGTGGGAGTCTGTGGGGCTTCCAGCGATGTTAAAAACCAGTATGGTAAGGGTTTCGAGAGTTATGTCATGGTCTGCGGCAATAGAGCAAACCATGTAGAGTGGCGATCGATGTCTCCTCAGATTGCGAGACGGTGGAGGAGGCGAACAGTCGAGAAATCGAGGATTTATGAGATGACAGTACGTAATGTCCAGAAGGCTACGGAGTAGTCGTATGGGCTCTGCAGTGTTGGAGAAAGTGATACCTTTGAGGGTCAAATGCTCCAAGGTGATGTATCTTGGCGGTAAACATGGGAGTGCACGGAGCGGCATGGGATGACGATCGGTGGTGGGATTGTCCCCAAAGGTGTTGACGAAGGCACAAGCTATCTGAGGCCTCCTCAGGCACACAGAAAGCCAATGAAGGAGGCCTAGCCAGGGAGTACGATCGATAGAATCCAGATGGATATCGAGGAAACAGACTCGGGCTGATCTCGAAGAGGTCGAATACGTAGGGTGCTCTATGATGCTCCTGAGGAAGATTAAATCGTGCCCGCCGCGCAAGACAAGAGTGCTAAAGAGGATAGGCCGCACGACCTTGGCCCAGTCTTTACAGACCAGACCAAGCCCTGAAAGACCCTGTTTGTAATTTCGAGGTGCGTCGTTGCGGTCGATTGCAGCTCGAAGAATACGCAGGACCAATTCCAGTGGTAGGCTGGCTCTGGTTTCAAGCGACATCGTCGATTATTCATGAAGATTTCGAGAGAAAGATGTTATGAGAGCTTGGAGATACGGGGGGCCAGCGGGACGGCATTGCTAGTTCAGTCACACTTGTAGCTGCTCTGGCGGCACGATGTCGATTTCCTTGCAAGGCTCGCATAGCATGATTTTACAGTACGCAAATAAACCGCCTTGCAGTGCTAGTGGAAAATGATAGAGTGAAAACTTATCGGGTAGGCCTTACACTCCATTTCACGGGCATCTCGTGGACACGGGTGAGGAGGCTGCCATAATGACGACTGGACATCATCTCCCCGTTCTTGGTCGGCTGTACTTGCACCGCCAGTACAATTCAGCATCCCACTTGCCCTCAACTGAGCCAGGCCGCTGTCCACTCGTACTCGCCATCGCTGCGTGTGCGTCGGGTCTAGAGGGAAGCACAGACGCTGTGCGCGGCGCGCAGGCTCCGCAAGCAAATGGTAGCTCTAGGAATCGCAAGTGAGACTGCGTACGGCGAAGAGTGTGGCACGCAGAGAGCATCGCTGCCAGAGTTTGCGTCGTGGCACCCGGTTTGCGCAGCACTGCAGTACTTACCACGAGAATGAGGACATCCTAGGATGCCTATCAGCAGACGGATCACGGAGGGGTATAGAAGAACCTTTCTCTTGACGCCTGGGCCGGCGGCCGGTGCCTAAGGAGCATTTGTGCCACCGCATGCGTCGTCTGAGCCGGACCAGCACTGAGCCACAGTCACAGGTCGCGCTGTCAAGCGGGCACGCTGTCCCGTGCCGCCCAAGCGTCACTGCGCGGACCAAACCTATGAGAACGGGTACAGGTAAGTGCTGAGCCTGATATGAGCAGCGTTCGACATACAGCCAGGCTCTTGGGCGGAGGCGAGGTGTACGCTGTGCAAAAATGTAGGAGCGCGTATGATTCATAAGATCGATGCACAGCCGATGCGCATCTAAAGATTCCATGATGGCGTACAGCGAACGGTGTCGTGGAAGCAGCATCCTGTCGCTTTGAGTGAATATTGCGGAAGCTTGTGTCACCAAATCACGCACCTAAGAGCCAGCCAAGCTCGGTCGCTCTCGTCTTTGCGTTTTGAACCGCCTTCGTACTTGTCTTCCCGGCCGCAAGCACAGCAGCCCTGAATCACTTCAGTTGTCCGCGTTACGGTATACCCAAGCGGCGCATGCCTCCACCAAGGATCAATGAGGGTCTCCGTGTGTCTGTCTTGCCCTCGCGGTGTCCTGAAAGATCCATGGCTGAGAGACCAAGGCCAATGTGCAATAAGGAAGATGCGTACAGATCCCCATTCCGAGGCCGAGTATATCAGCGTTCGATGGGGCGAGGGCACCTCGGCGAGCTGGCCGGAGGGAGTATCCAGCGAAGTGATACCAGCAACTCTTGACGAGTACGCGAGCTGCGTACCGCAGGCTGTGCCGTGAGTGCTGCTTGAATGTGCGCGATGCTAAGTGTGCCACGCACCTTCAGACATGTTATCCCATGTCGACAGAAGCCCGCGACAACAGGATTCGCGGCGGTCGCGGGTATTTGAAACTTCAAGTCACCAATATGTATACGTAGACACCCAGTACCGTACGGAGTCTGACAGAGTATTCAACGCAAGAAGAACAGGGGTTTGCGAGTCTAAAAACGGGGCAGAGGCTGGGACCATGACCCTCGCTGCAGTCTGAGTCAGGTCTCGCGATGCTGAAGATGAGGATTGAGTCCTGACGTACACTGGCGAGGCACGCCAGCAAGCCCGCTGACAGCCAAAGTAGGGAGTTCGAATCCGACCGTCGACGCAGGAGCAGCGCACCGCCGCCTTGCCTCCAACACGATGACCAAAGTAGTGTGTTGTGAGGCGAAGGAAGCTCTTCGACGAGCATTCTACTGGATCGGAGGGTTTCCGGAAGTAAAATTGCGTAACCAGAGGGAGGGCTCACGTGCCTCCCACGGACGCGATGTCCTCCTCGCAGACACTCGGGCTCTTCGCGCGTGCTGAAAGTGTCAAAGACCCGTTTCCGCGACGCGTACCGGTGTTCAGGGAAAAGCGACACCGAGCCATCCACCGCCATCTGTGCCCGCTCCGGACGCCAACCGCTTCGCTGACGAGGTGCGTGGGCAAGGACCTCCCTTCGCCGACGCCATCGTAACCGGGACCACGGGCGCCAGCTAGATGTGTCACAGAGCGTCCAGCCAGACAGGTGCGCGCGCCGCAAGGGAGTAGGCTAGGTCGCATTCATATTTCTGCTTTGCCTTCGTATCGGGCTGCGGGCTTCGCTCTCCTGGAGACCGAGGGCGAGCGAGGGGCACGCAGCTCTGCGCTTGTGGGCGGGGGTCTGATCGAGCATGTGGCAGGAGCGCGGCATGACTTGGAAAGCTCCATGCACGTCGCAGAGGTGGCTGATGTCGCGATTGTCCTGCAGCAGGTTCTTGCAGACACGCGGTCTGTGTGGGGTAACTTCGATGCTGCGCTGTGCGAGACGTAGAGCTTGCAACGCACCTTTCGATGCACTCTTCCGCACGCAGGCTTATTCTAAGCAGAGCGTAGCATATATGCGCAGTGCTGGGCCACGATAAGTATCGACGAAGGCCCGCGACAGCGTGCGACGCACCTCAAGCCTCAGCCTGCCCATCTCATCCGTCGTGACAGCTCCATAGGTAGTCGATGACCGGCTGCGAAAGGACGATGTTGGCGTGAGGCTTTCGCCGTCGTGGACGGGGAAGGGAAATTGAATGCGAGCGCGCCTGTGTCAGCAACGACTAAACCAACTTGGCCTAGGCTGCAACACTGGCTGAGGGACGAGAGAGGTTTAGAGGGGAAAAGACCAGCTCGAGTCTGGGGATATCCATTGCAGGGGGTCCACTATATATACTA